>BPLR01008117.1:0-21958 GCA_021605095.1 Caerostris extrusa | reverse complement strand
CTACAATAAGTTAGAAGCAAATGGAGATTTGCTGTGTTCACACCATCTGTGGAAAGTAAGAAATTATTTCTTTTCACAGGAAAATAATGGTAATCGACATGTGCTTGCAGTAATTTTCAAAAGGAAAAACGATAAATGCTTGCTTTTTAAACACGAAATGCCACGAAGGATCCGCTGGGGTTGCCATAACAACGCTATCTTTCTATTTTAAATCAGATTAGGGTGGCTCTCCAAAAGTGATACATTTTAGTTTAGTAAGTTTATTACGGCTTTCTATTGACTCTGCCTCCTTTGAAATTGGCCAGGTTTTTCTTCTTTTTTTCACAAGCGAATGGGGAACCACCCTCTTCTGAAAACCCTCGTGTCTGAGGTCAAAGTTTTTTTTTTTTTTTTTTTTTTTTTTCCCCAAAGAATTGTAAATGTTAAGCCAAAACCACTAAAAAAATCAATCCAATAAAATAAACTGAAAAGATCAAAATTTATGAAGGGAGACTTATGGCCAAAAACATCAACTGGGTCGAATATATCCTACCTCTAACTACCTAATAAATATATAATAAATTTATTTATTAACGCTAATAATATTCTTATTCCATTAAATAAAAATTAAAGTTGTAATTCTTATAAAAGAAAAACTGTGGTTAAACTTAAATGTTGGCTTTAAAATTAGACTTTTTGTCTAACTGGGTCCATATGAGGTTTACTAATGTGTCCAAAAAGTAAGACCAATTTTCAATTTAAAATTCGAAGGCTTATGGAGTTTCGATTTTTTTTTTTTTTTTTTTTTTTTTTAGGTTGCTGGCACTGTGCACTTGATATCTGTGCCAAAATATTCATTAGTGTTTGAGTTACGCTTGACTTTGTGACACGCTAAAACTGATTCCGGCAATTTTTGAATTGTCTGAAATCATTGAGCAAAGAACTTGCATTCAATTTTGTTTGCAAGAAAGTATAGAATGTTGCAGAAGGCATTCGGTGAACATTCCTATATCGGAAAGAAATGTTTAGAAGTGGTATAAAACAGTTCAAAGAAGTCAGAGAACGCGTTAAAGACGAAGAGCCCTCGGGGCTGACCCTCAACACTCAACCTACGAAGCGCAGTCAAAAAAATTAAATATTTGGTGCTTGTAAACCGCCGATTTACAATTAGAGACCTTGATGATGAAGTTGGAATTTCAAAAGGATCGGTCAATTCCATTTTGGCCTCAAACGCGTCAAATCTCGATTGGTACCGAAAACACTGAATGCACCAGCTCACACACTGCATTGATTCTTCGGGACTTCTTCTCAAAAAATGAAAACACATATCGTTCCTAACCACTGTATTCACACCATACGACTTCTGGCTATTCCCTAAACTCAAAAGACCACTCCACTGGGTCACCATTTTGAGTCATTGAAGAGATTTAACGTGAATCGCCGCGCGCTTTGAAGGCGATGACTTTTAGCATGCATTGAAGACTGGAAAAGGTTGGTATAAGTGCGCAACAGTCCCGAGGGATAACTTTTGGGCGTGATGGAAATAAATTTGAAGAATAAATAAAGAGTTTTTGAAAAAAATAATTGGTCTTCCTCTTCCGGGCACAGTGGTATAGTAATTATCATACCCATATTAGGTTTATAAGTAATATCTTATTCATATGTATATAGTAAGATGTTGCGATATATAGTAAAATATTAATTTACTCTATGTTAAAAGATATAAATTTTGGACGTGCAACTTATAAAAAGATATCTACCCAAGGGCTTCTTAGTTTACAAGAAGCCTCAGTCTCGAAGCAGTTTATTCAATCCGTTGCAGTCACTGCCTTCAGAAATGTGGAGACACGATAATGATTTAGATTGTAAGTGCTTTACATCAATAGTCAGAAGGCGTGATGGGATTTTTCTCCCATACAACTAGCAGTTTCGGGCTAGTCACCCTTAAAAGTCGTATCGTAAGGCAACGTTCTGTCTCGATCGCCATCAGTGGGCATATATATATGCAAAAATAAGTGATGAGGCGAATAATGTATAGCGAAAAAGAAAACTTACAAATTTACAAAAGATATGCTTTAAAATAATAGTTCTCTGATTATAAGTAAACTAATTAAAGTTAAGGTAACCATTTTACAGATAAAACACTGTATATTGTAATTATGTCTTACAGGAATTTTTTTATCACTCAGTGCACATTACAATTTCAATATTTTACATGCTTCAGATGAGATTATAAGAAATATTAATTTATTAAGATGTATGATATTGTAGAGCTATACTTTTCATTATAATCAAAGATAAAGATAGTTTTATAATTAAAACACTATTGATTAAGTTATCTAATATGATTTAAGGCAATTTCTTCATGATTTTTTAATAACTGTTTTAAAAAACTAATTATAGTTAATATAACCATTTTATAGATATTTCAATTTCAATATTTTACATGCTTAAAAATGAGGCTACAAGAAATATTAATTTATTAAGATCTATGACGATGCAGAGCTAACTTTTCACAATAATCAAAGATAAATAATTATGACACTATTGATTAAATTATCATAATGTTGAATAAATATTATTTGTGTCAATTTCTTCATGATTTTTAATAACTGTTTTAAAAAAACAATTACAGTTAAGATAAGGCACCGTACATTGTATTTATGCCTTATAAGAACTATTTACCTTATTCATGTTACCTTATTCATTAAACAAGACAAACCCTATCAGCCTTCGCAAACACCTTTATCAACAACACACGCGCCTGTTTTTCTGTGCATATAAATTTCTCCCAGGGAGCCTCGGCTATTTATTCTAGGCGAATAAAAACGCCCGCCTTCATAAAAGAAATTCAATCCCGGAATCGCACGCTTCAAATATCACATTAAAAGGTAAAATCTGGGCTTCACTACTCACTATTGGGTGTTTATCATCGAAAGCTCTCATCGCATCACAGTGATAATCTTTTATCCCCTTATACGACACTAGTTCGCGCATCTGACAATATTAATAAAGGAAGAGAGACATACACAGAGAGAGGTAATATAAATATTTATTAAAAACTAAAAATCCAAGATCTGGTATCTATTAAATCAATATCCCCCTTCCACTATCTTTTTTAGAATATCAGCCCCCTCCCCTTTGGAATTTCTTAGCTCCACCCACTTTCTCTCATATGGAAAATACACCCCACCCCCATTTCTTTAACACAAATGCATATAGTGATGGGGTGGGGGGTGGATAGGTAAAAAAAATTTTTATCTCATCTTTAGTCTAACAAGAAATGTGTCCTCTTACATTTAGCAGGAAAATTTTTAGATCTTGTTTACCCGAAATTTCGCGTTCATCTCCTCTTCCTACCCTACTGCCCCCTCCTCTGCTTTGACAGTTTTTGTTTGTTTAAATTTGTATGCGAAAAGACTGAATAGTATGCACACACACATACAGATATATGCATAGGGAGTCAGTAATATAACAACAACAGTAAAGTAAAAAGAGAAAATAATAAAAATAAAAAAAAAATGGCGTAAAAATCTTGAGCTCTTATGTTCAATATCTTTACGCCTTCAGAAAGCCAGGCCCGTACGGCATGAGATTAACGTGAAAAAGGATTTCCGCGTGTGTCTGTAGCGTTTGTTCATCGCAGTATTTATTTATTTTACTTTATACTACAACGTTTTTGCCTTTTTGCCTTGCTGTTATTGCGCGAAGGAAGGCTGCACTTATTATTTGATCTCTGAGAAAACGGTTTCGCAAATTGGTGCCAAAAATGAGATCTGGTCTCAAACTGTTTTATGTATTTATCTTTATATATACATACATTTTTTTCTCTCTTTCGTATTTATTTATTTTTTCTCTCTCTCTCTCTATCTCTCTCCTGTCTGTCTTTTTCTCTTTTTCTCTGTCTTCCTTCAAAAGATGCAGGCGGTGTCTTACAACTGAGTTTTTAATAATTTTCTCCCGACATTTTGTGCTGTTGCAACTACCGAAAACCTGCACTATCCAGTTTTCGGTTGATTGTTAGGTATGAAGAAAGAAAAAAATAACAACAACAACAACATACAAATAATGAAAAATAAGCAACAACAACAAAAAAAAAAAAAAAAGATTCCGTATAACGTTTTTAGTAAACAAGACTTAACAAACGTATACATATCGCAAAAATTTTTTTTTCTATCTTCTTTTTTTTTTTTTATTTTCATTTACTTAAGAAAAATTCTCTTTTTTATATTTATTTTATTATTTATTTATTTTTTAACTTCCACCGTTGCCTTGGAACAAAATCTGGAAAATTTCCTGGAGTTTTTGCTCCTAATAAGCTTCGTTGGTGTACGCAAATAAGTGCGTTCCATTATTCGAATTCTTCGGGAAAGGGGGCGGGGCGAAAACTGGAAAATGCAATTATTTCGGGATAAAACGGAAAGGCCGTAAGCGAAACACGGAGGCTGAAACTTTCAATAAATGAATGTTGGTGAAACTGGAGAAAAATCCAGTTTCTTGCATCTTAGTCTTAAAAATTCCGATGCCGCTCTCAATTAGGGATTCAAATAAAATTGGTGAAAAACAGAATATTTCCATCATACAGGATATTCCCGTTTTTTGGTGCATCATTATGTACTTATATAATGGTGTTCTTTTTCTATTGATAATAATCACTGCTCCGATAAATTTCATTTATTTTTATACTAACTAGGATAAAACGTTTTAGATTAAAAAAAAATGGAAAAAATAAATAGATCATAATTTTTTTTTCAATGATTGCAATTTTGTGTAAAAAGCAATTACTATAAAAAAAGTAATCATTTTAAAAACATAAGATTTTTAAAAAAGCAATTTTCCGTAATTGCAATTTCATGTAAAGCCATTATTTTAAAATCCCAATATTTTTTAAAAATAGCACTTTATGTAAAGTAATTATTATAAAAAAAGCAATTATTTTAAAACCACAATATTTTTTAAAAATGAAATTTTATGTAAAGCAACTATTTTGAAATCACAATATTTTTCAAAAAGCATTTTTGTGTAAAGTAATTATTATAAAAGAACAATTATTTTAAAATCGCAATATTTTTTTAAAAAAAAAAAAGCAATTTTTATGTATTATTTTAACTTTATTAACTTTTCTAAATTGAATGTTAATTATTCTTTCCAGAGCCTTAAATTATGTATACACGAAATAATGTTAACATTTCTGAATTGAGTATTAGTTACTGTTTAAATTATGTATACACGAAATAAGGTTAACTTTTCTGAATTGAGTATTAATTACTGTTTCAGGGCCTTAAATTATGTATACATGGAATAATATTAATTTTTCTAAATTGAGTATAAATTACTCTTTCTTTAAAGCTTCAATTATTCTTTAATTTAGAGCTTAAATTATGCTTTTAATTTAGAGCTTTAAATTATGTATATGTAAAATAATGTTAACTTTTCTGAATTGGGTATTTATTACTCTTTCCAGTGCTTTAAATTATGTATACACGAAATAATGTTAATTTTTCAAAATTGGGTATTAATTACACATTAAGAGCCTTAAATTATGTATGCACGATATAACTTTCCTGATTTGAGTAATAAATTACTCTTTCCAGAGCCTTAAGTCATGTATATATAAAATAGTTTTTATTACCTTGTGTTTTTTTAAGACATATTGATGCCATGTATAGCCAAAATTATTTAAGCATATAAACTACTTTGGATTCTAATTTTTAAGGAATTATCTATTAAGACTTTTGAAGCATAATGTTAAGATTAAATTTGCAATGGAATTAGATTTGTAGTTTTTTATACAGTAAAGTAAGATTTGTCTTCTTTTTTGCAATAACAACTTTAGTGAAAATAGCTTTAGTGCCTTGGTTTCTATCAAATCAAAGTTCCAGAACGAATATTCCTTTAAAAAAAAAAATTTTGTTTCTAGTTATAAAAAAAAATTGTAGTCATATGTGTTTTGACAAAAAACAATGTTCTTAAAATCTTTAACTTATGTATGTGAACTGATGATATGAAATGACATCATTCTAAATATCATATCTCATTAAGTGTTGCATATAAAAATCTCTACATCATATCTCATTAAGTGTTGCATATAAAAATCTCTACATCATATCTCATTAAGTGTTGCATATAAAAATCTCTACATCATATCTCATTAAGTGTTGCATATAAAAATCTCTACATCATATCTCATTAAGTGTTGCATATAATAATCTCTACATCATATCTCATTAAGTGTTGCATATAATAATCTCTACATCATATCTCATTAAGTGTTGCATATAATAATCTCTACATCATATCTCATTAAGTGTTGCATATACAATAATCTCTACATCATATCATTAAGTGTTGCATATAAAAATCTCTACATCATATCTCATTAAGTGTTGCATATATAAAAATCTCTACATCACATCATATCTCATTAAGTGTTGCATATAAAAATCTCTACATCATATTCAAGTGTTGCATATATAAAAATTCTACATCATATCTCATTAAATATTGCGTATAAAAATCAAACTTAATTTAACTGTATAAATTTATTTAACTGCACTGCAATTTAAACTGCATACTTTTACATGATTAAAAAAAAAAAAAATTAGCAATGTCATTTGATATGGCTTTGTATACATTATTGTTAGGATTTTTATTGTTAAATTTTCTGCACACGAGTAACCATAACAATTCAAATAAAATGTCACAGAGTTAAATATTCAAACGAGTAGTTTTTTTTTAAAGTAATTAGCATTAATTTATCACTTACTATTGAAACTAACTAATTTACAATCATTTTGCGTTTCTTTTTGCATATTTGTTTTAAACTGAGTATAGTATGTGTAGAATTTTAATAAACTTGTTTCATATTTAAATTTTCTTATATAAATTAATTTTTCTTCGCAAGTTAGCCGAATAAATATAATTATTATTTTGAATTTTTTCCTTTAACGTTTTTTTTTTCGTTATATGTTATATATTTTCCATGTCTAAAATGTTTTCGATTTAACACTTCGAAGACGAAAGACGTAAATTCGCGTCATTTGCAGAAATGCCAACAATTAAGTAATATATTAACCACTTTTTGTAAACAATATTTTTAAATAGTAACCACTTCACATGTTAAGCTCAGAAACGCTATTTTGCTATATTGTAAGGTAAAAATGATGGTTTAAAAAATGTGGTTAATCTATTCTGAAATAGGTTGGCATCACTTCATTTGGTATTTCATGCAATATTTTACAAAGGTCGAGCATTGGCGCCTAAGCCATTAGTTCACTGGATCTCCAGCACTTTTTGACCATGTCTTCATACCGAATATTTCATGCAATATCATATTATAAATTAGAATTACAAGTAAATTAAATATGAAGATATGAAAACAAAAACAAATTTTACAAAAAATATGCGTTATCAACAAAAACATTTATTAAATATTTACAAAAAAATTCATATGCAGGAATTCAGGCTGTATATTTTTCACTGCATACGGTCTTCAAGGTGTTAACATAATTTTTGTGAAAGGAACATTAATTAATTTGCAAAATATATAATACAAAAATCCCTCTTACTTTTTATTTATATAGATATATTCCTTTTCAGGGATTTTTTCTACTTCTATGCTTCGTACATTATTATGTACTACGTTTTTAACACTGTATTGTTATACGGGGTGGTGTAATATCGTCTGAAAATGACAACCATCTCTCTGATTTTTTTGCATTTGTAGACATAAGAGTTTTTTCTACCTTTAAAAATCAACAAAAATATTTATGATACATTTACAAAAAAAAAAATATGTGGCAATTTAGGTTATATTCTTTTCACTGCATACCGCCTTCAATGCGTTAACATTGCTTTGTAAAAGGAACATTAATTAATTTGCAAAATATAAATATATATTTATATTAATTTACAAATTATATTTTATATATATATATATTGTATTTGAAAATTCTCATGATACTTTTGTAGCATAAGTCCTTTCAAAAATAATAATGCAACTGCTGTCCAAAACGTTATTTCATTTCTATTTTGACAGCTACCTTTTAGAAAGCTTAGTACACTAAAATATATTCTCCAGGTTTCGAGACAGTTTATACTAGACATTCAATCGTACTATCTCCTGCCACCTCTTCGTGTTACACCAAAATGAACGATATTTTGGGAAGAAAGTCCCTTGCATTTAAACGCACTTTCCATCAAGAAATGTATTGCAGAGCGTTGGGCCCGACAATCAGACCTTGTATATTTTGGCACTCAAAAAAAAAAATCCCCCCTCCCCCATCAAAAAGTCAGAGGGGACCTTTTGCCTTGGGTCCGATGCCCACTTATTCCGAAAACGAATCAGAGGGATGGTTGTCATTTTTCAGACGATATTACACCACCCCAAAGCAACACAGTGTTAAAAACGTAGTACATAATAATGTACCAAGTATAGAAGAAGAAGGGAAAAAGAAAAGAAAAAAATCCCTGAAAAGGGAATATATCTATATAAATAAAAAGTAAGACGAGATTTTTTATTTTTTATTTTTGTATTCTGATATAAGGGGTATAGGGGAATAGGGGATAATAGGGGAAAACAAACATGGACGAAAGGGAAAATATATATGAAAGTGCTGGTGCTATGGGAACTTCTTTTTTTTTTTGTTATTATATTTTTTTATTTCGCCCACCCCTATCTCTTCTGAGAAGTATAACTATCTCTCGTTGCAAGTCATACCTTTTGCAAAAAAAAAGAAGGAAGTTGAATATTAAATTCACAATTTATTTCGACTCACTATGCTGACACTCGAAAATGCAAGACTGCTGTGTATGTTAAGGCTTGGTGGTAGTGGATGGTAGTGACGCGAAGTTAATTTTTTTTTTTTTTTATTTTTCATCCTTTTATTTTTCTTTTTTTTTTCTTTTTTTTTCATCATAAAAACATGTCTTCCTGCCGTCAGATTCTTGCCTTATTGCTATACAAGTTTCTGTCTTTGCTGTGGATGTTGTTTTGCTTTTTTTCTATCTGTCTGTCCCTTTTTCCATTTCGTATTTTTATTATAATTTTTCGGCCTGTCCTTTGTTCTACGGGTGTATAGATGGAAGAGATGTGAGTTCCTTTTGCGCATGCATCCGTCCCAGAGAAGATTCTTCTTCCTCTGTGCCAATCCTGTTGCTGACTCAAGCGTGGATTTAAAGCAGAAATGCTTTAATGGTACGGCAGAGAGCGATATCTGTTATTCAAAATCTTCTTTTCTGAATTTTGTTATTTCACCTGGCGCGCATCTAAAGAATCCTTGTTAATGTATGAATCGTTAAAAATGTATGATGCATATCCAGCGTTAACAAAAAACTTAAAACTTATTACCTGTTGAATATAATTAAAAAATAATAGTTATCTTTGCTAGACATTTTGATACTTCATAAAGTGACTGTTTTGTTCTCACTTTTGTTATTTCATCTAGTATATATCAGATGTAGTAACTTGTAGAAAAACATTTAATTGTAGGAATCGTTAAGGATTTACATATTTATGACCAAAATTCTAAATGGACAAGATAAAAAAATGATAGATAAATTAGTCAATGCATCAACTATATAATTATTGATCAATAATTATTATAATTATTGAGAGATATCTGTTATTCAAAATCTTCTTTTCTGAATTTTCTTATTTCACCTGGCGTGCATCAAAAAGAAGTAATTCCAGAAAAATCCTTGTTAATGTATGAATCGTTAAAAATGCATGATGCATATCCAGTGTTAGCAAAAAACTTAAAGCTTATTTCCTGTTGAATATAATAAAAAATAATAGTTATCTTTGCTAGACATTTTGAAAGTTCATAAAGTGACTGTTTTGTTGTCACTTTTGTTATTTCATCTAGTATATATCAAATGAAGTAACCGTTAAGGATTTTGCAAATGTATCCAGTTATAAAAAACAATTTGAAATAATGACCATAATTCCAAATGGACAAGATAAAAAATGGTAAATGCATCAGTTAATTGTAGAAAAATATACAAATGTAAGAATTGTTAACGATTTTCCAAACGTATCCATTTATAAAAATAATTTTAAATAATGACCATATTTAAATAATTCCAAATTGGCAAGATAAAAAAAAAATGATAGATAAATCAGTAATGCATCAACTATACAATAATTGAACGTTCATAAAGTAACTATTTTTTTTAAATATTTATTATTTCATAAGCCATACATCAAATGAAGTAATTTGCAGAAAAATATATAAAATGTAGGAATCGTTAATAATTTTCCAAATGTATACAGCTTTTAAAAACAATAACGACCAAAATCCCAAATGGACAAGATAAAAAAATGACTGATATATTAGTCAATGCATCAACTATATAAATATTGAAATTCCGTATTTTCTTCTTACGTTTATTATTTCATAAGGTATACATCAGATGAAATAATTTGTAGAAAATGGCACGGCAGAGAGCGATATCTGTTATTCAAAATCTTCTTTTTCTGAATTTTGTTATTTCACCTGGCGTGCTTCAAAAGAAGTAATTCCAGGAATCCTTGTTAATGTATGAATCGTTAAAAATGTATGATGCATATCCAGTTTTCAAAATATTTTTAAGTGACAAGCTTATTTTTGTAGGATATAATAAAAAATAATAGATATCTTGGCCAGACATTTTGAAAGTTTATAAAGGAACTGTTTTCTAATCTCATGTAGTATACATCAAATTATGGAATCGTTATGGATTTTCCAAATGAATCCAATAATAAAAACAACTTGAAATAACTACCAAAATTCCAAATGGACAAGATAAAAAAAAAAAAAAACGATAGATGCATCAGTCAATGTATATAAAATATAATTATTGAACATTTATAAAGTAACTATTTTCTTCTCACTTTTATTATTTCATTTGGTTGGGTATGCATCAAATGAAACGACTCTTTAAAATATATATTTTAATGCAGGGATTGTTAAGGATTTGCAAAATATATTCTGTACTAAAAACAATTTGAAATGACAATCAAAATTCCAAATTAACAAAATTATGTATCTCAGTCAATATATCACCAGTATAATTATTGGAAGTTCTGATATGATATGTATATATATATATATATTATTATTATTATTATTACGTCATATGATATGCATCAAATTAAGTACCGTGTATTTATGCTATTGTACAAATTGTTAATATAATTGCTAATCTATATAAAAATTATTAATGAATCAATATAATTGTGTGGTAAATATAATTTATAAAGCATATAGTATTTTCTATTGGACTTAACAAAACGAGAGTAAATATCCCATTCTCTGTCTCAAAATAGTATAATTTTTGAAAACTTATGAAGTATTTTCGTTCTGCTTTAATTAATTAATCTAGTCTGCTTAATAGGTATACATGCTTAGACAAATGTATTAGATTAATTATTATATATTAAATTAATTATGCATTAAATTAGTATAGTATTAGATTAATATTATGTATTAGATAAATAATTATTATGTAGGAGATTGAAAATACATGGTTACGTAGACAAAAAATTCCTTTCTAAAATCAAATCATGATTCAAATAAATATTCGTTCTTTTCAAAAACTTGAAAATTAAATATTTTTATAATTTTTTCATGTATGTATTATAAAAATTGTAATGGATTAAATATATAATTCACTTGCCAGTAGCTAATTTATAATGAAAGAACATATCATTTACAAAAAGAATTAAAAACATTAAACCGCCTTCCTTAAAATATCAGCTCGTCAACACTTACATAATTACATACACATATTTAAAATTATGATAGCATAAATTCGTCTTGGGTTTTTTTTAACTACTCTTTGAGGTCTTTTGGGGTTTTCTTTCTTGTTCTTAAATACGTTTTTCTGTTTATAATATTTTCTATGTGCAACATAAAATTTTTAAGAATAATAAAAGTTGAGCATATAAAAGTATATTTACATAAAATATTGAAAGTTTATTGTTTGTAGAAACAGAATATGACATCAAAAAGTTAAAGTGCACTTTTTTTATTCTAAAGTTATAAGACTAAAAAAATAAGATAAAAAGTAAATAAATAATTATTTTACGTTATAATATAAAAATATATAGAATTTTTAAGTTGTTATTGTTGTCCAATTAATGCTGATTTCATTTTTTTAAAGAAATATCTCAACAAAAACAAAATTTTAAATGCATAAATAAAACTAAGAAATATTAAAGAAATAACTTCGCTTTTGTGTTGATATACAAATCAATAAAAAAAATTAATGATAAATGTTAATCGTTCTATTTGACAAAAGATGCCATAGATCACTTACTAATTCAGTAAATAAGTAAATTGGAATGATCAGCAAAAAAAAATCAAAAATTAAGTTTGTCATGGAGTATGGTTATTATTTAAATTTAATTAACCACAGAAAAAATATTCCATATTGATGATTGATTTGTCATAATGACAATTGGACTTCTAATTACAACTATTACCCTGAATTTTTATTTTTTATCAAAGTAGTTCACTGCATCTATTGTATTATGCAATGCCTTATTATCTATTATTTTCCATTTGACAAAAGACGTTTAGATCACTTACTAATTCATTGAATAAGTAAATTGGAATGGTCAATAAAAAACAAATACTAAAAATTAACTTCGTCATGAAGTATGGTTATTATTTAAAATTAATTAATTACAGAAAAATTTCTTATTGATGATTAATTTGTTATAATGATAATAAGACTTAATTCTAATTACAGTTATCACGCTGAATGTTTGCTTTCTATTGAAGTATTCACAACATATTATATTTTGCAATGGTTTATTATTTATTATTTTCCATTCATTATGAATGTCTTATTATCTATTATTTTCCATTTGACAAAAGACGTTTAGATCACTTACTAATTCATTGAATAAGTTTGGAATGGTCAATAAAAAAAAAAAAACTTCGTCATGCACAGTATGGTTATTATTTAAAATTAATTAATTACAGAAAAAAAAAAATTCTTATTGATGATTAATTTGTCATAATGATAATAAGACTTAATTCTAATTAAACTTATCACGAATTTTTGTATATAGAAGTTCACAACATCTTATTATATTATGCAATGGTTTATTATTTATTATTTTCCATCCATTATGCAATGTCTTATTATCTATTATTTTCCATCCATTATACAATGCCATATTATCGATTAATCCATTATGAAATATCTTATTATCTATTATTTTCCATCCATTTACAATGCCTTATCTGTTATTTTCCTTCCATTACGCAATGCATCATTATCTATTATTTTCGATTTGACAAAAGACGTTTAGATCAATAAATAAGTAAATTGAATGGTCAACAAAAAAAATGCCAAAAATTAACTTCGTCATGAAGTATGGTTATTACTTTTAATTAATTACTGAAAAAAAAAAATTTCTTATTGATGATTAATTTGTCATAATGATAATAAGACTTAATTCTAATTACAGTTATCACGCTGAATTTTTTTGCTTTCTATTGAAGTATTCACAACATGTTATTATATTATGCAATGGTTTATTATTTATTATTTTCCATCCATTATGCAATGTCTTATTATCCATTATTTTCCATCCATTATACAATGCCTTGTTATCAATTATTTTCCATTTATTATGAAATACCTTTTTATCTATTATTTTCCATCCATTTACAATGCCTTATTATTTTCCTTCCATTATCCAATGCCTTATTATCTATTATTTTCCATCCATTATGAAATACCTTTTTATCTATTATTTTCCATCAATTTACAATGCCTTATCTGTTATTTTCCCTCCATTATGCAATGCCTTATTATCTATTATTTTCCATCCGTTATGAAATACCTTTTTATCTATTATTTTCCATCAATTTACAATGCCTTATCTGTTATTTTCTCTCCATTATGCAATGCCTTATCTATTATTTTCATCCATTATGAAATACCTTTTTATTATTATTTTCCATCAATTTACAATGCCTTATCTGTTATTTTTCCTTCCATTATCCAATGCCTTATTATCTGTTTTTTCAATATATATTTTATCCTATTATTTTTTCATTTATATTTTATCCTATCTTCTATTTTTTCTTAATCATCTTTTATGCCCCATGACAGCAAATAGGTAATTAATTTAATCGATTTTAATCAATGATTCTCACTTTTTCTTAAGTTTATTTTCACATGGCAGGAAATGAATACATGATTTTGTTTAAGGTGTAATTTTTAAAGTGACAAAACGACCATATTAATTATTTGTAAGAATTTACTTCAGATTCTAAAGTAAATCGTACCGAAATTTATTTTACATTAAAAGTTAATGAAATAAACCAAAACAAATATTGCTTTAAAAATTGACGTATTAAAAGTTTTTGAAAGGATTTATCTATTTTTTTTCTATTCAATTCACATGCACTACAATTTATTAATAATAAGTTGAATTATTTTATGCTAATAGAATTATTTGAGGTTAAAAAAGTTGTAAGACGTCTATTTAACAATATAAAGCCTTAAATTTAAAAATGAATGAAAAATTCTACTGAACGTTACTGAATGAAAAAAAGAATAATTCTGTTAACTCAGAAGTGACATTTTATTTAAATTTTGACTCAGAGTTTTAAAGAAACGAAAAGTTATTTAACTTCTTGAGTCAGATGACAGACACGTGAATCAACGGTCTCAAAATAATGAAAGTCTACATTAGAAATTTTCAAGAATATTAGAATAGTTTTTATTATGATGAAAACTGAAAATATTTTTGTAAAAAGAACCTCGTTGGTTAAAAAATAACTTAATTGAATAAAAAAAAAAAATAATCAAATTTTTGAAATAAAAATATTAACAAATTAATTTTTTGTAAATATATATAAATTTTCTGCTATGTTTGTTCATACATCACCTGATAATTTATAACTAAAATTTCTTAGACAAATTTTTATGAATTATTTGCATAGGTAATTTTGTTTACGCATAAGTATGCTCATAAATTTAAACTAATAATATCATCTATATATTTCGTTGTTTTATTTTTTGTGTTCGTATAAACATTTGATTTATTTAAATGAATTGTTATTAAAATTAAGGAATCTATTTATTACTAATTAATTTATTAAACTATATTTTTTATTATTGATAATTTATTTACTTAAAAATCAATTTATTAATTGTTAATTTAATTTTAATTAATTCCATACCGATTACAATTTAATCAAAAATCGTATTTAAAATAACTGACTATAATAAATCGATAATTAATGTATTTATTTATAAATTAATAAATTATCAAAAATACAGAAATAATAATATTGCAACATTTAACTATTTTCCACTTCTTTATTTTCTTTCGTCGAATTCAATTTAATTGATGTCTTAATATATCAAACTTTAAATAACAATTGAAAATTAAATTTATAAATACTGGTTACAGTTTTCTTGAAATGTGCCTTATTAAAATATTTTTAATCGGTCAAGGTTAATTTACATCTGGAAAAAATAGTATTTTTTAACAAAGCCCAAACTAAAATTAGTGTCACTATCATTAACAAAAATAATAATTTATAGTAATTTTTCGTTTTTTATTTATTTATAAGAGAATTTCACATCTATATAGCTGAGCCTAAAATCAATTTAAATCCAATTTCATATTATCATTCAAAATATAAAATTACTATTGTCAAACGAAACTTTTTTTCCATTAAAAATAAACACGACTAAAACAATTTCCTCAACTACCAATAAAAATGCTAACCATTATTAATTAATTTAAATTTTACACTTTTTTTTCCTATTATAAGATAATTTCACAACGATATATATATAATCCTCAAATTATTTTAAATCCCGTTCTACGTTCTCATTCAGAACATAAAATTACTTTTGTCTATGAAATTCGAAAGAAACGAAGAAACTTTTTATATTAAAACAAACACAAATCAAGACCAAAACCTTTTCCACAATTTCCTATAAAAATACTAACTATTATTAATTAATTAGTATTTTACACCTTTTTGCATATCATAAAATAATTTCACAACGATATGTATACAGCTAATCTTAAAATTATCTTGCAATCTATCTATTAAATAATTGCATTCATATTCAAAACGTAAAATTACTTTTGTCTACAAAATTTGGAAGAAACAAAACTTTTTCGATTAAAAAACAAACGCAATAAAACCAATACCAAAATCATTTATACAATTACCAATAAAAATGATACCTATTATTATTTAATAGAAGTTTTTATCACTTTTACGTATTTATACCAAATTTCAAAAGATATGTATATATAGCTAATCCTCAGATTATTTAAAATCTCATTCAAAATATAAAATTACTTTTGTCTACGAAATTCGTAAGAAACGAAACTTTTTCAATTAAAAATAAACTTAACAAAACCATTTACACAACTGCCAAATGCTAACTATTATTTATTAATTGAAATTTTATCACTTTTTACATATATATAATAATTTCACAAAGATAAGTATATATAGCTATTGCTTAGATTATTTTAAATCCCACGCTACATTCTCATTCAAGACATAAAATTACTTTTGTCCACAAAATTCGGAAGAAATAAAAATTACAAAAAAACCCATCTGAATCAAGACCAAACTATTTACACAATAAAAACTAATAAATAATAATAATAAATATACCAAAAAAATGGTAATGATTATTATTTATTTAAAATTTTATCACTATCTACATATTTATAAGATAATTTCACAACGATATGTATATATAGCTAATTCTCAAATTATTTTAAAATCTATTCTACATTCTCATTAAAACAAAATTACTTTTGACACGAAATTCGGAAGAAACGGAACTTTTTTTCGTTTAAAAACACCACAAAACCAAGACCAAAATCACTTACACTATAACCACTATATATATATACATACCCTATAAATATAAATGTACTAAATATTATTAATTAATTAAAATTTTATTACTTTTTACATATTTATAAGATATTTTCACTACGATAAATATATGTAGCGAATCCTCAGATTATTTTGAATCACACTTTACATTCTCTTCAAGACATAAAATTACTTTTATCTACGAAATTCGGAAGAAACGAAACTTTTTTTTTTTTTTTTTTTTTTTTTGAAATTGAAAAAAAGAAAGGAAGGAAGATTAACTTCATTCAGAAAAATTGAATGTCACCAAATCTATAAAAAAAAAAGTACAAATCAAAACTAAAACCATTTACACGACCCTCTACAAAAATACTAACTATTATTAATTAAAATTTTATTCCTTTTACATGTATAGAAGATAATTTTACAACAATATATATATATACAGCTAATCCTCGGATTATTTTAAATCCCATTCTACATTCTCGTTCAAAAGCGTCGTCGTCATCAAATTTCAGAAGAAACGAAACTTTTTTCGATTAAAAACAAGCATAATAAAACCAAGACCCAAACTATTTACCCAACTGCCTATAAAAATACTAACTATGATGAATTAATTAAAATTTTATCACTTTTTACATATTTATAAGATAATTTCCATATTACAGGTACATATAGCTAATCCTCAGATTATTTTAAATCCCATTCTACATTCTCATTCAAGACATAAAATACTTTTGTCTATGACATTCTGTAGAAACGAAACTTTTTTTCTATTAAAAACAAATACAGCAAAACCAAGACCATTTACACAGCTACCCATAAAAATACTAACTATTATTAATTAATTAATATTTTACACTCTTTTTCATATTATAAGATAATTTCACAACGATATGTATATATAGCTAACCTTAAAGTTATTTTAAATTGCATTTATTTTCAAAACGTAAAATTACTTTTTGTCTACGAAATTCAAAAGAAACGAAACTTTTATTTCGATTAAAAACAAAACATAACAAAATACAACTGCCTACAAAAATACTAAAGGTTATTAATTAATTGAAATTTTTATCACTTTTTACATATATTTATAAGATAATTTCACAATAATATGTACATTGCACTAATCCTCAGATTATTTCAAATCCCATTCTACATTCTCATTCGAGACATAAAAATTACTTTTGTCCACAAAATTCGGAAGAAACGAAACTTTTTTTTTTTTTTTTTTTTTTTGAAATTGAAAAAAAGGGAAAAGGAAGGAAGATTAACTTCATTCAGAAAAATTGAATGTCACCGAACCTAAAAAAGAAAAAGAAAGAAATAAAAGTAAAAAGAAAAAAGTATTACAACAACATTCAAACTCAAACTTTCTCACTCAAATTGCTACTGTCTTCCAATTTTTCCCTAATCACCGATGCGCAATAACAAATTATTCCCCATGCCCCCATGTTATCATTCAATTTTCCTCCTTAATACAAAATTTATTTCCCTTTTTTCCCCCAATGGAAAAAATGATTTCTACAGGATAACATCCTGCAGAAATAAAACTTTGTTTCCCAGCATTCATTCCCCAGATGGGGCAACAATAAGAATAAACTGCGGGGGGGTGGGGGGTGTTCCCTAAAGAAAGCATGGGGGTGGGGGTGGATGAATGGATTGAAAATACATCACCCGGTTTAATCAATTTAACTGCGCAAACTGCATTCTCTTTCTCAATTTCTGCACATGACATGACGCGGAGTAATTACTGTAGAAAAAAAATGTGTTTTTTTCTGCTTTATTTATGTACACATCCAGTGCGTGCACATGAGTGTGCATGTGTATTTTTCATTCCATTTTATACTAAAAATAAAAAAATAAAAAAGGTGTTCGTCTTTCACGCTAGAGTTGTGCTACAAAAAAATTTTTTTTTTATTTTTTTTTTTTTTAGATTTCTTGAATCATAAATAGATAGGGGTTAGATCTTTTTGGATGTAAGTATAAAAGATGAATCATCATTATTCATTTAGACCAAAAAATATTCGGAGAAAAAAAGGGGTGAAAAGAGGAAATAATAAAAATAATAAAAATAAAAAAATATATACATAAAAAATAAAATCTGCTTTTATCAGCGCTACCTCTCACTAGGATCCCTTTGGAATGAAATAAAAATTCTCCCGAAGGAGGATAAAAAAAAACCGGAGAGCAGGAAAAAAACAGGAGTCTAAAGGCATTCCCCAGAAACAACAGGAGATTCAAGCAAGCGAAGCCATATAGAGATCTGCTTGAAAAGAGATCAGTGGTTCAAGTCAGAGCCTGAAGTTTGTCCTTTTATGCTGATTGCTCCTTCTGCTACATTTCTGATTCGTATTTTTTCAAAATAATGTACTTTTGAAAGGTTTTTCAAAAATGTTTTTGCGTGCAAATTTATTCTACTTGATCTTTTAAGTTACTGAAATAATTAGCTACCAAAATTTGTTTTAAGCTTCAGAATATTTATTTTTACATTGCTGGGCATTTGGACCTGAGGTAATTGCAGTTCAAATGTGTAGCAGATGCAACATTGCCAAGCTTTCACTATGGGAGGTCTGCTACGAACATCGCCAGTATTCAAAAGTTTTAAGTTTGTCCTTGCTTTGAATTTGCTTAAGTTTGTCTTTTAAGTTTGTGGTGATTGCTCCTCCTACTACATTTTTGGTTCGAATTTTTTCAAAATAAAATACTTTTGAAATGTTTGTCAAATTGTTCTTGTATGCAAACGTATTCTTCTTATTGTTTTTTAAGTTACCGAAATAATTAGTTACCAAAATCTGTTGTGCTTAAGAATATTTATTTTTACATTGCTGGACATTTTGGATTTGAGTTAATTTACAGCTATAAGGTCAGATGTGTAGCAAATTCAACATTCACAAAAGTTTCACAATGGAAAGTCTGCTAAATTGTACATGACAATTTCCCCACTACAATTCGTAACGAACGTCACCAGTATTCAGGAGCCTTAAGTTTGTCCTTTTGTGCTGATTGCTCTTTCTGCTACATTTCTGATTCGAATTTTTCAAAATAATGTACTTTTGAAAGGTTTTTCAAAATATTTTTTTTTTTTGCCGGCAAACATATTCTTCTTGATGTTAAGTTACCTAAATAATTAGTCCCCCCAAAATTTGTTTTTTTAAGTTTAGAGTCCTTTGCTTTTAATTGCTGGGCATTTGGACCTGTAAACCTTAGCAGATTCAGCATTTTTTTCCTAATGCAGCTGCCTATACAGAAACAATTAACCTTAAGCCATAAGCAAGGGCTTCGCCACTGTTACTCATTTGGCACTACCCAGGTACGTGTAGCTTGAAGATATCTATGAACGCGAGTGGCACACTACCCGCACAACGCTCTACGATCCTATTGGGCAGGACCTACGGTTAAAGTGGATTCCGAACCACTGCAAACTTCCATGGCACCGCTGAGACTCGAACCCGAAAACTGTGATACCGAGTGGTAGGTACTCGGCCAACAGGCCCCAGCAGATTCATCATTACCCAGGTTTTACTATGGGACGTCTGCTGCAATATACAGACAATTTTCTATAACAATTCGGAATGAGCATCGCCAGTATTGTCTATCTGGGAGTTTGCGGCCTGGTGATCAGTTGGCTAGCGCTCTGGCCGTTGGTACCACAGGCTTCAGATTCGAAACTCCCGGGGGTATGGCTATTTGGGAGTGTTTCGAATCCACTTTTAAACGGTAGGTCCGTTCTAATTAACCCAAAATGTGTACAATATTACCGTGGAGCGACAAACTAAACTAAATTAGACTGTCTAGGGTTTTATTTTATTTTATTTTCTTTCTCAAATCAATGGAAATTTTTGATCTATGGATTTATCATGTCTATTAAAACATTAGAGATGAAAAACTTTCGATTCTGAATAAAAACTTTTGAACAAACTTCCTTTGTTCTGAAGCCGCCTAAATTGCAATCTGTCAAGCTTCTTTAGTCTACGCTTAAAAGCAGAGATTATCATAAATTTCCCGAGGATATTGGTATTTTAACGAGTTACATATGTATAGTTTAATCATCCATATAACCTTTAAGTTAGTTGTCGAGAGACAAATACGATAATGTCAAAGATAAGTTTATTTTCCCGGGTGCGCAGAAGATCTACCTCCCCCGTGGTGCAACTGGTAACACTTTTTTTAGTGGCTAAAAGATCTGCAACTTGGCATTATTTTCAGGTTAATGAACTCTGTTTCAGCATGTTTTTGTTGTATTATTTTGTTGTTGTTGTATGTGTTTTTTTTTTCGTTGTTCTTTTTTTTAACTGTACTGTTCATAATCTGCCATTGGAAACAACAAATAAAAAAAAAAAAAAAAGTTTATTTTTCCTTGAAAATATGTTGTGGTTGCTTAACATTGAGCATTTGACCTAATTCATTGGCCACTGATATAACCACAGTCCCACCGTTGGCCATTACAACAGATATGTGGTACATCCAAAATTACCCAATGTGCATAGGGTTTTACACATTGCAGTACTTTTAATCCCACCGTAAATTGAACATCTCCTATTTGAGGATTCGGGCCTGAATGGTGGCTAGCGCTCTGGCACTCGATACCACAGTTTTAGGGTTCGAGTCCCGGTGGGAGACCCATGGATATTTGTACAGTTTGGAATCCACTTTGAGCCGTAGGTCTCGGTTTCATGTGACGTAGAGCGTCACAGAGCCCAATCACCCACATTATTCCCAAATTGGCAAAGGGGTAACTCAGCTCTAGGCACAGTGATGTGATGTGGTAAGTTGTAAGCCATTGTAGATTTAAAATCTTCCTTGAATTTCCTTGCTTTTGTCTCTGCAATGAAATCCTTCAATCCATTCCTTGTGCAAAGATTTATTGTAAACATTGATATCAAATAAGATATAGTGTAAAGTCCAATGTAGAGGAAAACATTCAGTTCAGGCTTGAATAGCTGCAAGTTAATTCTGCAAAATGTAATAAATTTAAAAGCATTTTTTTTTTACATAGTAGAAAAAAATATTAATTTGTAATGTAATTTATACTTAGCTTGAGCTTCAGAGCTTGATAAGATTTTCTTCTGTTGTTTTTTTGATTCCATTCAACCATGGAGGGTATTGCGCAG
>BPLR01008116.1:0-122398 GCA_021605095.1 Caerostris extrusa | reverse complement strand
TGGAAGAATAAAAAGTATTTTTATTGACGATTGAAAATTTGAACAAGATATATAGGAAGAGTGTGTGAACTAATAGTAGGAATTAAAAAATTGAATATCCATCCAGAATTTTTCCCCATAATGGAAACTACATAATGGCACGTGCCGCAAACAATATACGAAATAATTTATTATACATAAGAAATCAACAACTGGCCAACTGGCGTCGAAAAAAAAAAAAGACTGATGTTGAAAAATTAAATACGTTCAGTAATTTTCTAAAAAATCACATAAAAAACAAAACAGCTAGTTAAAAATTAACTGAAAACAATTTTTTAAATTTAAAAATTACAAAAAAAGTCCAATGCATCATAACCATCTTTCAAAATCAAGAGAAACCCTTAGAATCTATGTGAAAAGTGAGTGCATGCCTTCCATTTAAAAAATTAAGCATATTCGTCCTAAATTACATATCTTTGTGAAGCCTCAGTCCAACTGTAGAAAAGTTGATGTCCAATTATCGGAAAGGCCAAGTATTCATAAGTAATCCTCCTTGTAATTTGTATATTTTTCCAATATTTAATTTTTATTTCCAATGATAAGAGTAGAACATGTGAAAATACATAGATGTTGTTACTTGTTGTTGTTGTTGTTACTGCCCCACTTGGTGGGTATATCTAATCTAGACCAAGCCCCTGAGCGGCACGGACTTACATGGTTGAAGGGGAAGGAAGCAGATTCTATTATGAAGGAGCACCGTAGGTAGTCTGTTTTGGATCCGTGATGCTCTTACAGTCATATGAGATCGGGACCTACGGCAAAAGTGGATCCAACTACGAACATCCATGGCACCGCCGGGTCTCTCGAACGAAATCTGTGGTACCGAGCGCCCGAGGTATTTTATTTCAATGGTAAGAAATTTGCAGGACACATATCATGAAAATACAAAGAACAAGATATAAACAAAGAACATCGGTTAATTCATCCACTAAGTCTGGCAATCCAATAACGCTCTCCATATATAAACAGAAGATAGTGCAGAACTGAAAGCAAAGTGAAACGTATCCATTTTTTCTTGGTTATCACATAGGAGACAGAGAGTCAGGGGTCAGTTTAATTCTGTGAAGGTACTCGGAGGAGACAATCGTGACCGCAGAAAAGCCATAGCGATGCCAACGATTTATCTCCTGGCCATTCAGGGATATCATGAACCGGATAGTATTGGTGCTTGAGACTGCTTTTAGCATAGTTAAAATACATACACAAACAAAGATACAGAAATAAATTGCATCAGTTAATCCATCACTTAAGTAGGCAATCCAATAACGCTTCCATATAGAAACAGGAAGACAGTGCAGAACTGGAAGCAAAGTGACACGTATCCATTCCTTCCTGGTTATCACACAGGAGACATAGAGGGTCAGGGGTCAGCTTAATTCTATGAAGGTGCTTACGGAGACAATCGTGACCACAAAAAGCCATAGCGATGCCAACGATTTATCTGTAGGCCATCAGGGATGTCATGAATGATCACCAAGGGCTTGGGGCTTTGTTCTAGCATAGACGAAATACATACAAAGAACAAGATAGAAATAAATGATATCAGTTAATCCATCCACTTTCATGTCTGGCAATCCAATAACTCTTCCATATAGAAACAGAAGGCAGTGCAGGACAGGAAGCAAAGTGAGACGTATCCCATTCCTTCCTGTTTATCACACAGGAGACAGAGAGGGCAGCGTTCAGTTTAATTCTTCCCTGTGTGAAGGAAGTGTTTGCGGAGACAATCGTGACCTCAGAAAAGCCATAGAAATGCACCACCAATTTCACTAGACCATTCAGAACAATCTCTGCCATGCAGAACCCTAAGAAACTCACACTGAAAAACAGACTGATTTTCATGCTTGTAGATCATTTTGCCTTCTTAGACGTTGCCCGGAGTGCATCATGAGGAGGTAGGTCCATTACGTGGTAACCATTCATTCAAAATTAACCGTTTCTTTCAAAATTAATTAATTTAATTTATTAAAAAATTAGATTAATTAAAAGTAGCAAACAGAATATTCAATAGAATATTTACAAGGTTAATTTTATACTCCTTCAAAAAAAATTGAATATCATCAAATTTTTCCTCTAATGGGGAACGACATGTTGGCACGTGTCATTAACTATATACTTGAAATAATGTATTATACATAAATAAACCGCGTCCGAAAGAAAAAGTCTGTTGTTGAAAAATAAAAATTTTCAGTAATTTTCTAAAATCACATAAAACCAAAAAACAGTTAGTCACAATTAACCCTAAAAACAATTTTTAAAACTTACAAAAATTATAAACAAAAAAAAATATTGTATTTGCAGATTATTTCAGAATTTGAAAGATATTCATATAAAAATATTCGTATTATTATTAATGCATTTTATTTTTTTTGAAAAGTGATATTTGAGTTAGTTTTACATTTTTGGAATTATTATTTAATTTTATAAGGTTTTTCTCTGTTTGTGAACTAGTTGTAAATAAATTTCGTCATCAGAAACGATGTCTCATTTCTGTTGATAGCTTTCAATGCAATATTCTTAAAATGATTAACTCGCTATTTGTTGTTGTCGTACGTCCTCGTATGTAATAATGGGAACTCCCCAGGAATTTAAAATCTACCTTTGTCATAAATCCAATCTGACTGAAATATAGTCGATCCCGAGTATCCATTGAATCACCACAAATTCGAGATGCAGTAAAAATATTGCTTTTTTAATTAGAAATTTTATTTAACAATTAAATATCTATTTGCTTTTATTGAAGTTAAGTATCTCATCATAATGTGATACTTCAACAAAGAACAAATATTTTTAGAGCATGGGATTATAAAGAGCATGGTAGGATAAGAAATTTATCTGTTTAATATTTATTTGAATTATTAAATTTTGAGAGTTATGATTTATTATTAATTATTGAAAGTTATGATTTATTATTAAAATGTATTGAAAAGTTTTTGAGTTATTCAAACGTCCTGCAATACAGTTGGTGCCGTTATTTTAAAAATCAAAGATCTGTTCCTTAGTGTTATACGAAATGATGAGAATTAATGATTCTTAAAAGTATGATAATTTGTGGTGATTGATTATATGTGTTGAGCTTCACAAGCCTATGTTTGTACAAAAATTTGAAGATGAATTTAAAAATTGCATAAAAAGAGGCATTTAGTGCATAGTATTTTCATCATTATATACTTGTTTTTTAATTTTTTTTTTTTTAATTTAGCCCAACAACATAACTGCTCCTTAGATATGTGATCTAAATGTGCTGCATGATTGGTGAAATTTATTCTACTTGTACTAATATCTATAAATTAGAATTTGCATAAATTAACAGCAACTTTATTTAAATAATTAAAAACAAAAACGTCTGATTTAGTACAATAATTTGTGTATTCACAAAAAGTAGATTATAAAAACTTGTAGATGGAAGATTATTGGAAGATTATTAGAATTATTGAAAGTTACTGAATTATTATTAAATTATGGAAAGTCTTTTGAATAATTCAACCGCCCTGCAATACGGTTATCCACAGTTTTAGAAGCAAAGATCTTTTCTTTATTTGTTATATATGAAATGAAGTGAAATGGTGTGCGTTGTCTAATAAAGATAATGTTTAGAAATTGCTTATATTCGAGATTCAGTCTCACATTCTATGTAAAAAAAATTTGAAGATGAATTAAAAAAAAAATTGTACAAAAGAATCATCTAACGTGTAGCATTTCATAATTAAATAATTGTGTTTTTAATTTTTTTATTTTTAATATTGTCCAACAACTTTATTTTCTTAGATATTTGAACTAATATACTGCATGAATAGTGAAATTCTCTCGTATTAATGTCGATTAAAATTATGATTTAACAATTTGCATAAATTAAACAGGAACTTTTATAAATAATTTAACCAGAACTGCTGATCTAGTACAATGATTTTTTTCGACAAATGTGGGACTCTACACTTTCTAGATGGAAGATGTAACATCTAACCATTTTAATAAACACAGAACTCAGAAATGTGGAAGTGTACTTTAGCTAAGCAACGAAGTAAAATTTATGTAACGCATTGGCAACTGAACTTTGGACATTGAAATTCATCGATCGACACCACACAAAGGCCTACGTGTAGCTGTAAGTTTAGGCAGAAAACTTTCAGCATTTCAGTTATGAAATTAGTTGATTATATATTGATGCGTGTGATGTAATTAATGATAATGGATGCGTTTACTCTCTGGATAAAACTATTATATACTATGTTCCATGTGAAAAGTTTTAGAGCTTGTACGAAATGCATTCAAATAAAATCTTAAGTTGATTTTAAATAAAAAAAGAAATTTAAAAATGATACTAAAAACAAAGAAAGGAAGTCCAAAATTTAATTGTGTCTTTTCTTATATAATGGGCAGGTATAAATTCAAAGTTTAGAATTCCCTAATAGTAGTTAGTGCGTTCTAGTTAGCATGTGAGAATTCAAAGGTTCAAATTGGTGGCAAAATTATGACTACAAATTCTTTATCGGATGACAATGCTTCTCAACATGGGATCGGCAAGAGGTCGCTATGATGATTTTCAAAGTGGGTTCTTGCGGGCCAGTGATTTTCAAAGTGGTCTCCTTGGTTCTCTAGGACAATGGTTCTCGAAGTGACATCATTGGTCTTCTAGGACAGTAATCCCCACAGGGTCCTGCTGGCCAGTGATCCTCATAGTGAGTCCTGATCTTCTAGCAGGACTCTCAAAAAATGACTTTTCACTGATCTCTAGGACAAATCCCCAATGTGAACCTTGGTCCAAAATTGAATCACAATACTCTAGTCCTGGTGCTTAAAGGGCTTGCCCTTCAAGCACAGTCCATGGTTCTCAAGGACAGTGGTTTTCAGTTTCAAGTTCTTAGTTCTCTATGCAGTGGTTCTCAAAATGTGCTTAACAAGCCTAAGGCAATAAAAATTTCAAGATGATTTTAAAATTGCATAAAAAAGATATTTAATGTATAGTATTTCATAATTAAATATTTGTGTTTATATTTATTTATTTTTAGTATATCCCAACAACTTAACTTTCCCTTAGATATTGAACTAATATTACAGCTTGAATAGTGAAATTCTACCTCTCTATTTGTGACTAAAATCTATTCAAATTCAAATATTTGCACTCAGATTGTAAAGCAGTAACTCTTATAAATAAATTTCAACTCAAAACTTCCATATATCATAGGTAGAGTAAGGTGAAGTTTCTGCACTCACACGAGAGTGAGCTCGCACTAGCCCATTGGAAGATGTGCACATTCAATCCGCTAATCGGCGATGGAACTCCTAGAGTGGAGCGTTACTTTATTCAGTCAACATGAGAAGATAAAAATTTATCGTAACTGCATGTGGCAACTGAGCTTTGGACATTAAGAAAATTCATCGATCGACACCACACAAAGGCCTACAAGGTGTTCCTTTAGCCAAAGTTTGAGCAGAAAACTTTTCGGCATTTTCAGTTATGAAATTAGTTGAGTTATATTGATGCGTGTGTATGCAATTAATGAAAATGGATGTTTACTCTCCTGGATAAAACTCCTTACATACTATTTTCCGCGATAGAAAAAGAGTTTTCCAGAACTTTGTATTTCTAAGGCATGTTTTCCTAAATAATCAAGTAGTAAGATTTTAACATAAAAGAAATATAAAACTGAGTACTAAAAACCAGAGAAAGGTAAAAATAGCCAGTGCTGCTATCTTAGGTAGCATGCTGGGTATAAATCAAAATGTTTAGAATATTACTCATCGAAATGCGATCAGCCGGTGCGTTCTGGTCAGCTACATCGCATGTGAGAAATTCAAAGGGTTCTAGGAGATTCAGTTGACTTCATGTGACCATAAATTTTTATCGCTGACAAAGTTAGATTCCGTGATTTTCCCAAAGTAGACCTGTGGTCTTCTGGGTCAATGATTTTCAAAGCAGGGCTCCTTGAGGGCACGTGCTTAGTTGTAAAGTTTCAGGGAGAGAAAACTTTCTGTGCATTTCAGCTATGAGTCTGGGCTACTATATTGATGTGATGTGCAGGTTTCAATGCATAATGGATGTATTTTAATTCTCCTTGGATAAAACTATTACTACCATGTTGCATGAAAATTTTTAGAACTTGTACGAAATGCGATTCAAATAAAATCTTAAGTTGATTTTAATATGAAAGAAATATAACTATACTAAAAAGAAAAAGAGGAGGAATCTTAGGTAATCATAGCTTTGAAATAATCATTGTAACAAAAGTGTGTCAAGTGAACACCCATTGATTTAAGCTTTCAGGAGGGCACCTCTTTCAATACAACATGAATGCGTGGCTTAAACCCCTTAAAGTCCAGACGGAAAGGCATATTCTCCCGCCTCATTACTCATCCTGTTGTGTGTTTACCGCACATATATAAGGGTGGACACAGGCCTCCAATGTTCAACAAAAATGAAAATTTTTTTGCAACATTTTTCGACCATGTACGGTCCTTTAAGACGTGAAGCTCAACATGTTGCGTTATTGTGTTGCGTAATAATAAGTTTCTTTAAAAATTATTTCAAAATTTGCAAAATTTTTGCATTTTCTTTCTTTTTTAATTTCTGACTGTATCTATGTGAAAATGAATGATTTGGTAAAAAATAATAATAATTAAATTAAAACAAATGGAAAAAAATGATTGATTTATCATTTTATTTTCATTCCATTCATTGAAATTTACTTCAGACAAACATTTGAATAAAAATAAAAAAAAATGAAATGTGTTTTTACATGCACATCAGCTCATTTTTTTTAACAATTGCATCCAGACAAACAACAAAAATGCAAACATTCAGAATTTTTTTTTTAACTTTTAGTTCTACATCGTTAAGAAAATAAATTATGAGTTAGTGAAGGTTTTTATGAGTAGTTTTTTTTTTAAATATGAAATAAGCACATTAAAACAAATTGTTTCCTTCTTTTTGTGAGGAAAATTATAATTCAAATAATTGTTTTGTTAACTACATTTTAATTTCAATTTTTTTAAATGTTATTGGAAAGAATTACTCAAAAAAGTATCCATTGTTTATTCAAATTCACATTTTACATTTTTTCCCAAAAAATATTTTTTTAAAAACAGAAAACATGAAAGGAAAAAAACATTTTTTTTGCAGTATTTAACATATAACGTCATTGTTTAAAAATGTTTTTAAAAATCAATTAATAAATAGTTAAGTTAAAGTTTAAAGAGTTGGCAGAATATAATTTAATTATTCTGTAAAATCATAACTGTAAACTCATCAATAAAACAGGCAATATCTGTCATATATTTGTAGGAATACTATTTCATAATAAAAGTTAATTTCTTCTCCAATTTCGACAGTTAACTTTTGAATTTATATGCACACATAATGTATCTTTTTTAATACATTTGTTTTTTTTTCAAAACTTTGGCCATTATAAAATAAATATATTTAAAAAGTGATAAATCTTACGGCCAGAAAAATATTCATGGCGGGCCGCGGGTTGGCCAAACCGGATGTACTGGAAAATACTTAACATCATATCGATCGCCAAATAAATCGTCAGCGAAGTTTGTCGTTTTGAGAATAAAATGTTTTTGCTTTGTACATTTAAAAAAAAAATTGCATTAACCAGAAAAAAATGATGTATTGGACAATTCAAACAACTTCCCACTTTCAAAATGCTGCAAAAACAGAACCACTCTTGACAATGAGTTCAAATTTGAACTGAAGATGCTTGAAGAACTGTATGGCATAAAAATAGTTATAAAAGTTTTACCAATTTTCCCCATCCAATTCTGTATGATTTTGCCGTGTTGGATGGGCTTTCCACTAACAATGTCACAACTGTTGAATGACTTGGAAGTAATTTTCGTCAAAAAAACAAAACAATCAAGTACATTGAACACTACAGTTGGTTTAAGGTGCAATTCATGTCAAATACGCTATAATCGATTAAAAAAACACTTGCAGCTGAATTCCCTTTCTTTATGCCGCCTACAGCGCCATCTATGAATACACTTTGGAACTTTTAATAATAAGGATTTTAATACATAAAACTTAAGATAAAAAATGATGAAAATATAACACATCTTTAAAAGTCGATAAATCACTATGTCTTACTGTATGGCTTTAGTAAAATTTTATAGCCTTGCTCTATATGAGTTTTTCATTCAAAATGAAGATAGATCACTGTAACCGCATTGCATATGATGCTTGATATGTTTCTATAGTGTTCTGACTATATTTTAATGATACCTTGGCGATTACTGTCCAGAAAAATGGCGAACACGCTTCGTTTTGAATAATCATTTGTTTGAATTACGTATATGCACTCACGTCCATAAATTAAGGATAATGAAGTTCAGGCAAAAGAAAGAGACAGAAGCAAAACAAATTTGATTTATTTGTAAAGTCTGTTTATTAAACAAAAAGGTAAAAAGAAAAAAGATGCTATATATGTTTGACATAATTAATAAAAATTGCGATTTTTACTCCCTGGAGCAAATTTCAAAAGAACCTATTTTACAAAAAACAGTATAACATGGTTAGTATGATGGTTAATATGGAGTATGTCTCCCGGACGATGCAATACAGCCCTACAACGCCTATAGGCATGCTGAGTATCAAATTATCAATCTGATCTTGGGGGAATATTACACCACTCATCAAGCAATGCCCTCCAAACTTCCGGTTGACAGGTGGAGGGGTTGACGGGTTGTAATTCGTCGGCCAAGCATATCCCACACATGCTCTATTGGATTCAAGTCCGGTGAGTATGCTGGCCAAATCCATACAGGTGATATCCTCCAATTGAAGGCATTCGTCTGCAATGTTTGCACGGTGAGGACGGGCGATGTCATCCATAAACAGAAATTCAGCACCCATGGCGCCCCGAAACAAACGTACATGTTGTTCCAGAATGACATCCCGATAGATGTGGCCTGTCACCGTTACACTCTGAACATGCAGGTAACTTCTGGAACCAAGAATAATTCCTCCCCAAACGAGCCATCCTGCACCACCGTAACGGTGTCGTTCAATGGTGTTCTCTTGGTGGTAACGGGTACCTGGCGCTCTCCATATGAAAGTCCGGCGAGAATCAGACTGCAAAACTAAACCTGGGCTCGTCGGAAAACATCACAGAAGACCACTGTTGCGGTGTCCACAATGCATGCTCTCTACTCCAGGTTAATCGCAGACAACAGTGAGTTGCGGTAAGTGGAACACATCTGACAGGCCTACGAGCATATAGACCAATGTACCCTAAGCGTCTGTACACGGTCTGCCTTGAAACTGTAGTATCGGTAGCTGAAGAGAGCTGACGAGACAGGTCTGATGCTGTGCTCCGTCTGTTTCTTTTGGCAGTAACTGCTAAATATCGGTCCTCATTCGGCGTTGTAACTCGGGGCGACCTGTGCTGTAACATCTACTCACATTACCATCATCTTGGAATTGTTGCCAAAGCCTGGAGATGACACTCTGGGCGATTCTAAGTTCCTCTGATACTTCCAGCTGGGTACGTCCACATTCCAGTCGTCCTATAATTCTACCACGTAAAAATCATCCAAATGCTTCCTTTTTGTGCCATAACTATGCGGTTATTGCACTGAAAGGCTTTTAAAGCGCTTGTGAACAATTTTACTTCTTTGACACCATTCCTTATATACCCCTCTCTTACACTCTCGACATTGTGACGTACTATTCGTGCCATCTGGTGGTTTCCTGTAATTTGCATATTCTTCTTCAAGATGTATGTGATAATTCTACAGGTGAAATTTTTATTTTAGAGTTCAATTTCTGTGTGATTCTCTATTATCCTTAATTTACGGACATGAGTGTATCTTATACTCATCTCGAAAATCCCTTTGATTTATAGTAGATTTCTTTAAATATTTACTATAAACCTCGCCATATCGATTGCTAAATAAATCGCCAAGTTTGTCGTTTTGGGAATAGAATGAAAATTTTCTTTGTACATTATATAAAATTGCATTAACTAAATGAATTGAACAATTTAAACAATAAATTATTAAAAAATGGACTAATTTATTCTATAAATAATATATCAATAAAAATTTTAATCGACAGGCATAGTCCTAAACAACAAGATAGTGTTATTATAATATTAAATAGAAATTGCCTATAGCATTTTTTTAAATAGAAGAACACTGGAAAGAAAGGCACAAAAATGCAACTCCACATTCTTCCCAAAGAATTTCAAAAGAATCCCTTTGAATGGGTAATTGACAGCAAGCTTTTAAATTAAATGGAACAAGCATTTAGATTCAATTTTTCCCGGCAGCGTTAAATCAATACCCAAGAGAAAAGTGAATCTTTTATGAGACTTAATATCAAAGAGAAACACTCAATTCCCAAGAACAGGGTCACAAAATTCAAAAAGATAATCGGTTTTCATTCTTAAAGAACTCTCGATAGTTAAATCGTTGATAAATTAAAAGAATCTAGATAAAGAAGGTTCGACTTCAACAAAAAAGTGATCGAAACTGTACAAGTTAATCGTTTATTAACTTGCCCTTTCAATCACACAAAAGGACCTCTTCTATTAACTCCAGCGTATCATTAAATTTTCATTTCTCTTGCAATGATAATTGGACTGAAATGAACTACTATTTTAACTGAGAGCTGTTTGTCCAAAACTGTTACATTTCACTTAGCAAAATGAACCTTTTTGAGAAATAGAAGAGAACTATTAAAAATATTCATTTGAGAATTTACCAGAAGATCTGAAGTTTCTCCTGTACTTATTTTGATTAAAAACTGTATCTCAAAAGACTTCACTAAGTAACAAAGCAAGCGAAGAAATCATCTTTAAAATGAGTTTTAATGAAATTACTATTTAATCAATTGTGAGGTTAAGAGGATTTTTAAAAGAGGTAGATATAGAGAGGGAATGTAATTAAAGTCCTACTTTCAAAATGCTGTAAAAAGAGAACTACTCGTCACAATGAGTTGAAATTTGAACTGAAGATGCTTGAAGAAGGGAGAAACTGTATGGCATAAAAAAAGTTATAAAAAAAGTTTCACCAATTTTTCCCATCCAATTTGGTGTGACCTAGCCTTGGTGGATGTGCTTTTCACTAACATTGTCACAACTGTTGATTATTTGGAAGTCATTTTTTCGTCAAAAATCAAAACAATCAAGTAGAGTGAACACTACAGTTGGTGCAAAACAAAATGCAATATAAAGTAACTTTTTTGTATAAAATAATTGAACATCTGTTATATTTAACTTGTTGGAAATTTGTTTCATTTTATATTGTTGGCAAAATTGGTTATATCAAAAAAGCAATATAAAGTAATTTTTTTTTTTTTGTATAAAATAATTGGCCATTTGTTATATTTAACTTGTTGGAAGTTTATTTCATTTTTAGTATATTGTTGGCAAATTATGTTATTTAAAAAGAAGTAATATAAAGTAATTTTTTTTTATAGAAAGTGATTCAACATTTGTTATATTTAACTTGTTCGAAATTTGTTTTAATATATTTTGTTGGCGAGGAATTTTCTAAATTGTTTAAAAAATTGATTATAATTTTCAGGTAGAATTGGAGAGAAATAAAACATAATAGTAAATTTTCATAATGAAAATATTACTAATAGTTTCTTTCATAATTAAGAATATCTTCATTAAAGTGTAAGTTATATCTGTTCTATAGTGCAATAAAATGCGATGATTATTTATTAAAGTATTTGTGCAATCAAACATTGTATATTTTTATATAAATAACTCTTCCTTTATTACAATATTAAAAAAACAATTTTCAATAATTATTAATTCCTAACATAATTCCTAGTAGGACTTAAAAAAAGAATTTATGATTTTAACAAAAACATCATTAGCACTCGAGAATGGTTTCTAATTTTCACGTCATACTTTACGTGTGAATGAGGATATTCTTCTGTCACCAGTGTAAAAAGAGTGGAAATCTTCAATGTATTCACGAGAAAGTTAGAGTTTGCATTTCAAATATATATTTAAACATTGAAGAAATCGCTAGGACACACCAGGCTCAAGTTTCTCACAAACACAAGGTCGCATACACTACAGGTATCGCACTGATTCGCTGAAGTAAATTAAAAAAACAAAAAAAAAACAATTTTCTTTGAAAATATGAATGATGTTGAGCAATATTAAATACACACCAACCTTAAAAAGTTTGAGTATCAATGATATAATTCAAGATATAAAAAATGTAACAATAATGACCTAGCTTGCAACTTATGTTTAATTCCTGGTTATTATTGTTACAGATTTCTACTTCTGTAAATAGTTGGAACAAGTAGTTTGAGCACTGATTCACTGAAGTAAATTTTAAAAAAAAAAAGTAGTTTTTCTTGGAAAATATGAATGTTGTTGGGCAGTTTTAAATTAATCCCAACTTACAAAAGTTTGAGAATCCTCGATGTTATTCAAGAGATAACAAATTACATTAATGTTTTAGCTCACAACAATTATGCTTAACTTCTCTGTTATTATTGTTATAGATTTCTACTTCTCTAAATAGTTGGAACAAGTAGTTTGAGCACTGATTCACTGAAAGTAAATTTTAAAAAAAAAGTAGTTTTTCTTTCGATAAATATGAATGTTGTTGGGCAGTTTTAAATGAGCCCCAACTTCAAAAAGTTTGAGAATCATCGATGTTATTCAAGAGATAACAAGTTACATTAATGTTTTAGCTCACAACAATTATGCTTAACTTCTCTGTTATTATTGTTATAGATTTCTACTTCTCTAAATAGTTGGAACAAGTAGTTTGAGCACTGATTCACTGAAGTAAATTTTAAAAAAAAGTAGTTTTTCTTTTGGATAAATATGAATGTTGTTGGGCAGTTTTAAATGAGCCCCAACTTCAAAAAGTTTGAGAATCATCGATGTTATTCAAGAGATAACAAATTACATTAATGTTTTAGCTCACAACAATTATGCTTAACTTCTCTGTTATTATTGTTATAGATTTCTACTTCTCTAAATAGTTGGAACAAGTAGTTTGAGCACTGATTCACTGAAGTAAATTTTAAAAAAAAGTAGTTTTTCTTTGGATAAATATGAATGTTTGTTGGGCAGTTTTAAATGAGCCCCAACTTCAAAAAGTTTGAGAATCATCGATGTTATTCAAGAGATAACAAGTTACATTAATGTTTTAGCTCACAACAATTATGCTTTACTTCTCTGTTATTATTGTTATAGATTTCTACTTCTCTAAATAGTTGGAACAAGTAGTTTGAGCACTGATTCACTGAAGTAAATTTTAAAAAAGTAGTTTTTCTTTGGATAAATATGAATGTTGTTGGGCAGTTTTAAATGAGCCCCAACTTCAAAAAAGTTTGAGAATCATCGATGTTATTCAAGAGATAACAAATTACATTAATGTTTTAGCTCACAACAATTATGCTTAACTTTTTCTGTTATTATTGTTATAGATTTCTACTTCTTAAAAATAGTTGGAACAAGTAGTTTGAGCACTGATTCACTGAAGTAAATTTTAAAAAAGTAGTTTTTCTTTGGATAAATATGAATGTTGTTGGGCAGTTTTAAATGAGCCCCAACTTCAAAAAGTTTGAGAATCATCGATGTTATTCAAGAGATAACAAATTACATTAATGTTTTAGCTCACAACAATTGTGCTTTTACTTCTCTGTTATTATTGTTATAGATTTCTACTTCTCTAAATAGTTGGAACAAGTAGTTTGAGCACTGATTCACTGAAGTAAATTTTAAAAAAAAGTAGTTTTTCTTTGGATAAATATGAATGTTGTTGGGCAGTTTTAAATGAGCCCCAACTTCAAAAAGTTTGAGAATCCTCGATGTTATTCAAGAGATAACAAGTTACATTATTTTTTTAGCTCACAACAATTATGCTTAACTTCTCTGTTATTATTGTTATAGATTTCTACTTCTCTAAATAGTTGGAACAAGTAGTTTGAGCACTGATTCACTGAAGTAAATTTTAGTATTATTTCTATCAAGTAATTATTAGTTTTTCATTGAAATCTATGATTGATATTGGGTATTTTTAAATGAGCCGCCAACTTCAAAAAGTTTGAGTTGAGAACTTTCGGTCACTCTAATTTTTCATTTCAACCGCATGCTCCTTTTGTTTCTTCATCATTCTTAAAGTATTGAATTATTTTAGATAACTTCTTATTTTTTTCCATCAAACTCCATCTTTCTTTTCATTTTTAACTTCCCCTAAGATATGTTCTGTTACTGGACATGTTATTATCTAATTTTCACAATTAGTGTTAACAAGTAAGTTGTTAGTGACAAGTAACTTAATGTTTCGAATATCTTTAATTGTAGGAATAAATTGTTCTTTTATCACATCATATGATGTGCATAAGAACAATCGCGAATAACAACAACAAAAATACACATATTGTGTTAATTCGCATCAATTCTAAGAATGGGCTTACTTCAAACGCTTACCAAACAAGAAACAAATTCCTTACTTATGTTATAGCTTAATGTAAGTATCCTTTAACTTAATGTAGTATATTTAAACTTAATGTAAGTACGTTTTAACTTAATGTAAGTATGTTTTAACTTAATGTAAGTATGATGTAACTTAATGTAAGTAATTAACTATGTTTTAACTTAATGTTTCGAATGTCTTTAATTTTAGGAATAAATTGTTCTTTATCACATCATATGATGTGCATAAGAATAATCACAAACAACAAAAAAATGCATAAACTATGTTAATTCGCATCAATTCTAAGAATAGACTTTCTTCAACGAGTTCAAAATAAGAAACAAATTCCTTACTATTTTGTAACTTAATGTAATTATGTTGTAACTTAACTAACTATGTCAGTAAGAAATAAGCATGTTTGTAACTTAATGTAAGTATGTTGTAACTTAACTAACTTTGTAACTGTGTTTTAACTTAATGTTTCAAATATCTTTAATTTTAGTAATAAAGTAATAAATTGCTCTTTTATCACACCATATGATGTGCATAAGAACAATCACGAACATCAACAAAAATGCATAACTATGTTAATTCATCAATTCTAAGAATAGACTTTCTTCAACGAGTTCAAAATAATAAGAAACAAATTCCTTACTATTTTGTAACTTAATGTAATTATGTTGTAACTTCTTAACTAACTATGTCAGTAAGAAATAAGTATGTTGTAACTTAATGTAAGTATGTTGTAACTTAACTAACTTTGTAACTGTGTTTTAACTTAATGTTTCAAATATCTTTAATTTTAATAATAAAATAATAAATTGCTCTTTTATCACATCATATGATGTGCATAAGAACAATCGTATTTCTACCAATATAATAGTGAAAGTGATTCCAATTTTAATAATTAACAACGAAGAAATGCAATATCAGTACAGTACAACAAAAATAATCATAACTACAGAATTTTAAAATTAAAAATAGAATTTTAAATACACAAAACAAATTAAAGGCGAGACAGCAGTAAGGTGTTCTACAAAAAAATTCTGATTACGAATGTAAATGAAAAAAAATTGCCTCTAATTCAAGAAGAATAAGAAGATAAATTTGATGCAAAATGCATTGATATGTTTTGAATCAACCATTTCTATCAAATGATTGAGATAACGCAGCATGATAAGAAAAAAAATGAAGCAATGTCATGAGTTCATTTTAAATCGTCATAAACTTTATCGCATGTTATAATAAAGGCTTACTAATAAATAGTCGCTCTTTCTTTATTTTACCTTTTTGTTGGGTCGAAAAGAAAGACTGCAGTTGTTATTGCTTTTAATTCTTCTTTGCTAATTTGGACTTATGCTTCTTTTATACTCACAGCTAATTTCTGGCATGAAATACTTTGTATTCACTTGGACGATTAAGAACTTCAGTTATTGGTGGCAGAGAAGTCCAGATAGAATTGTGAGTCCAACATATATTGTGAACGCAATAGAAAATACAAAGTGGAAGTTATGCACTTATAAGAAAAATAATGATAATGAAAAAATCTCTCTTTTACTGAACAGAGAGGAAGACAACTACAGTTCAGACATAGTACTGGACTACGAGCTTGCAATTTTAGAAGCAGATGAAACCACTCTTGTGTCAGGGACCAAAGAAGATCAGACATTCAAGAGAAAGGTTTCGGATTTGGTTTTAGTCTCTCAGCAATGGAAATTAATAAGCTTATCAAAAAACAGACCAAACTACCATGTCATTTAAAAGTTAGATGTCGCATGTGGTATGGCAAGGGAAAATTGATGGAAGTCGGACATTGTTCCGCTCTCTCTCGATTTCAAGTCGAAAAGTTTTGCTTCAATTGGGTAATAAAAAGACTTCCAGTAACCTAAACTATGATGATAATGTGACACTTTTAATGAAGTCGGACTCTGATGATCCCTTGATGGCATTCAATCTTTCTTTACTGAAGAAAGAACAATCAGAATCAGAAATTATTGTCATAGACATAATTGCTCATCGGAATGTGAAACACGTGAACTTTGAGTCGCATATTGAAGATGCTGATGGTGATAAGCATTTATGTGGAAAAGAAGATTTCATCTTTTTTGTGGCACGGGAAAGGTCGGAAGTTTTAAGTTAAATAGAACGAAGCAGACATTGATGGACATTAAAAATAACTACTTAAAGGACAATGCTCTATCTCTCAACTGCGAGTGTACCATATCCGGAGGAAAAATGTATGAAACGATTGAGAAAAACCATTTTGGTGTTATTTCCACAGATTCTGAAATTGAAGTCTTCAAGTCGAAGTTGCACCATCTTCAGATCTGCAAGATGCTTTGATGTTCATGTACGACGATGCCATCCTTAGCGACATGGAGTTACGCACATCGACTAAAACATTCCGAGTGCACAAGAACATCCTGAGTGCCAGGTCTCCGGTATTCAGTGCCATGTTCCAGGCAGACATGAAAGAGAATGCAATGAAATACGTCAGAAATAACCGATCTGGATGACGAAACATTAGATAAAATGATTATATACATCTATAACGACACAATTGAGGGTTCACCAATGGGAGAAGGCGTCTCATTTGTACCAAGCAGCCAACAAGTACCAAATCCTCATTCTGAAGCAACTGTGCTCTGAGTTCTTGGAATCATGCATCTGTGCAACTAATGCTTGTGAAATATTGTTTCTTGCCGATATGCATGAGGATGAAGAACTCAAGAAATGTGCCCAGGTTTACATTCTGTCCCAAAAGGAAATGATGCTATCGGATAAATGGATAAAATTTATGAATGATAACCTTAAATTAGCTGCTGAAATTATGTACTTAAAGTGTACTGAAAAATGAAAATATTTATTGACGACGCACTATAATGTTTTAGATAGCTGTAGTGCTAAAGGTTAAGTGAAAATAATTAGCCTAAAATAAAGGATTTGAGATTTATATTCAATGCAATCTTTAGTGGTATTTCTGATTTTTCACATGCAGAGTTATTTGTACGACAATCATGAGGTGAGTGGAAAGTAAAGTCATTACCATTTAATTACTATAATTTATTGTATAACATTTTTATAAATTATTAACATTTATGCCTGTAGTTAATATATGTGTAGTACTTGCAAATTATATCCTCTCAGAATTTTTTTATAATTTAGTAATAATATATTTTTAATAATAATATAATAAAAAAATTTACAAAAACGATATAAGTTGAATAACATTTTAAAATAATATTTTAAGTATTTAATGCTGCCAACGTATATAAACAGAAATGTTTTAAAAAGTAATAGAAAAGTTTATTTATTAAATAATAATAATAGTAATAAAATTTACTACCTTGATAAATAACAATATGAATGTTCTACTGAAAATTAATAAATCCTAAATGGCAATTGCCTAATAAAATTTTATTATTATTATTGAATACTGTACGTTAAATAATGTATGTTTTAAATTGTTTATTAAATATTTATTTAAATTAAATTTGTACGTTATTTTTACATTGTATGTCAAATGATGTACATTAACAATAATTAAAAAATTATAGTATACAGAATAAGAAATTACTAAAAAATAGAATTTATTAAATATATATATATATATATATTTATATATATCAAATTTATTATATTTTTATAAATAACGATTAATATATATATAATTCTATAAAGGCAGAGAGGCAGATCTGTATAATATATATATATATGAGAAACAGTTTATTATTAAATAATGTAAATTATTTATTAAATATTGTACATTTTTATCCTTATACCTTAAATAATGTATGGTAACAATATTTAAAAGGTATACTATAAACAATAGAAATTATTGAAAAATTTAATTTTAAACATTATATATATATATATATTTATATAACGTTTATTTATATACATACATATATATATATATATATATATATATATATATATATATATATATATATGTATATACAGAGTGGGAGATAGATCTGTAATATACAGAGTGGGAGAGAGATCTGTAATGTATATATGAGAAACATTTTATTATTATTAAATAGTGTATGTTTTAAATTTATTATTTAATAATGAACTATATTTATACATTATATGTCAAATAACGTACATTAGCATTCAATATAAAATTTATACTTTTTAAATAATTATAAATTATTGAAAAGTTTAATTTTAACATTATATATATAATAAAATAGGATGAAATATCAGAAATTTAGATTCATAGAACGAACCAATGAGCTAAAGCTTCCTGATGGCTAACTGGCTAGCGCTCTGGCTTTTAGTGGCACAAGCTTCAAGTACGAATCCTGGCGGTGGTATGGATGTTTGTGGGTGGTTCGGAGTCCGTGTTAAACTGGGGTCCCGGTCTAATTAGCCTAAAGTGTGCACAATATGACAGTAGAGACATAAAACAAACCAAAACAGCTAAAGCATTAAAACCAAATTGTTTTTATGCATATAAAGCTGTCAACAAAATTAGTTAGAGCAACTTAAGTTACAGATAAAGTTGTGTATGTAAATTAAATAAAAAGGGTGTGCCTTGAAGTAATGGATGCATAACTAGACCCGTGATTTGCAAATTCGTAAATAGTCGATATAACGTTGTAAAAGGTACGAATTTATAAAAATTAAAGGGGCGATTAAGATAGTCAGATAACAGAAAAAAAAAATATATTTCGGTTTGGTTTGGCGCTCTACAGTCATTCTGTGCACACTTTGAGCTAATTATATCGGAAACTACAGTTTAACTTGGATTCCGAACCACTAACAAGCATTCATGCCACCGCCAGGAGTCGAACCGGAAGTCTGTGCTACCAATGACCAGACCGCTAGCCAATTGGCCATAATACCACAAAAAACATTTTGGAAAATGCAGATAATTACGATAGTAGTTAATATTTCAATTATCCTTTATATATATGATAACTAGATCTGCATAGATCGAACTTTATGGTACGTTTAGAATGCACGTTTATGGTATACAAACATCTATACTACCACCAGGATTCCAACGTGAATCTTGTGGTTCGAATGGTCAGAGCTCTAATTAATTATATTATTTGTGTTGAATACCAATTTTTGGTGAATGTAAACACTTATTTCGTAAATAATTTATTAAAAAAATATCATTTAAATTAATTACTAAAAATCTTTAAATATTCGAACACGCAAATTTTATAATATTTTTTAAAAAAATTGTTATTGTTATGAATGACCTGTAAAAGAAAATTATTTACTAGTTAATTTAAAATTATTTACTAGTGTTGTTTTAATAATTTTTGTAATTTTTTGTGTAAAACTTTTTATGTGTTTGGCATTGTATATATATATATAATTATATAATAAGTTTGTTGTATTATTTTTATTTCTGAACATTTTAATATTGCACTTTTTTTTTTACTTCTATATGAAGGAAATAATTTTGTAACTAATATTAATTTATAGTGAACTCAAATCCTTATTTGGTAAGAAATTTATTTAAAAATTCATCTAAATTAATTACTACAGATTTTGAATATTCAGAATATGCAAATGTTGTAATATTTGTCTTAAAAAATTGTCATCGTTATGAATGACTGGTAAAAGAAATTTAATTAAAATTATTTACTAGTGTTGTTTTAAATATTCGATTTAATAATTATCTTTTTTTTTTTATTTTTCATGTAAATATTTTTCTGTGTTTGGCATTATATATATATATATATATAATTATAAAAATAAATTACGTGCATGTTAATTTACGATTATTTTTAATATTGATTTTTTTTTTTTTTTACTTCTATATGAAGGAGATGATTTTGTAACTAATATTAATTTTTAATATAAACGAAAAATCCTTATTTGGTCAGAAATTTATTTAAAAATTCATTTAAGTTAATTACTAGAGAATTTTGAATATTCAGAATATGCAAATGTTATAATATTTGTCTTAAAAATTATTATCATTACGAATGACTGGTAAAAGAAATTTAATTAAAAGAATTTACTAGTGTTGTTTTAAATATACTATGTAATAATAATCTTTTTTTGTTATTTTTTCATGATTTTATAATTTTTCCTGAAATAATTTTTGTAATTGTTTGAATTTTTTTGTTAGTGTTATTTAAATGTTTTTTGCTTTGTTTATAATAAATTATCTTTTCTAAAAGCTAAGAAATTTGTTTTTCGCTTTGTTTTTGTTTATATTATCATTTTATTTTGAAGATAGAATTACTTGGTTATTTATATAGTCGATTATTTTATGTGTTTCTGATAAAATAGGCTAAAGCTGGATGGAAGCAAATGTTTATTTTGTAATTTTAAATATAATTTAATCTATTTATAATTTTATAATTTAATTTTAATTTAATCTTTTGGAAATGAGACATTTCTTTTTATTTAATTGATTAATATTAATGGAAATCCATATAATGTAATAAGAAGTTTCTGTTTTATCTATACAGACCAAGATATTGTTATACTGATAATTTGGCGTTTTAATTCCACATTACTCAAGATAATTTATATAATAACTGTATTTCTGTGTTAAACCTACACCCATTATTTATCGAATCAATTTATTGTTCCTAAACAATTATGTTTCCTCCTGAATAATAAAATTTTAAACAGAAAAACTTTGTTTTGTTTGTGCTGATACTTCAGGTTCAGTGTTTATAGATATTTTTTATTAAAATAAATATGCAGAAAATGATCTATTTTTATTGAATACGGTCAACAACTACTAAATTGGCAGGGTTTATTAAATCATGAAGGTGCATATTCCTTGACAAAGCTATCTTCTGTTAATTATAAATATTTTTGTATTGTTTTTCTTTCTTTTTTTTTTTTTTAAATTTTCAATGCGAATTATTCCTCACCTTGCTTTTGTATATGGGCATATTTTCTTTCTGTTTTATTTATATAGTTTTTGTTGCTTACGCTATGCTGTCTGTGGCTGTCCTATGACTTTCAGTTTTGTGGCTGCAACTTATATCATGATGATGGTGTCATATCTTGAATAAATTTCTTTCCTATTGCTAGTGTCACTACGACTATTGTGTTTATTTTCTTTCGGTGGTTCTATTTTTCTTATTAGCCGCAGCTTTCTGATGGTTCGAGAAGTATTGATCAATCCATTCAAATATTTATGGAATCTTCATTTATTTACAAGCAATATTTACAAAGATATACAGGGTTGATGGTAACAGTTCAAAGGCAAAAGCTCAACTGGTATAAAAGTGTTCTTTTTAGAATAAAACAACTCGTTTCCACAGTAACAGCTGGTCTCCACGGCAACAGCCCGTTTCCACAGCAACCAACAGCCCATCTCCACGGCAACAGCGCAATTCTGAATCGGTTCCAAGCGATTTTTATAAAACTACCACGTGACGCTGCGTGGCGCGAACTAAAGCATAAGAATTCCAACAGCTAGTAACTTGTTTATCAAATATCTACTAATAATTCTGGAAAGTATCTTGTCCATTCTGTTTTGGATTTCGTCCTGTACTTCTTTTTTTTTTTTTTGTGTGTGTTGATTTTTTTTTTTTTTTTTTTGTCATTTTCTACAATGTGAAATGTGGAAAATTATTCTTTAGGCTATTGAATGTAACAACGTTTCTTTTAGAATTCGAAATAATACTTCATTCTTCATTTACGACTAGAAATTTCATACTTTGATGTTCTCTTTTGGCTATTGAATGTGATAACGTTTCTTGTAGAATTAGAATACTTCATTATTGGGAATACCTTATTCTCCATTTACGACTAGAAATTTCATACTTTGATGTTCTCTTTTGGCTATTGAATGTGACAACGTTTCTTGTAGAATTTGGAATACTTCATTATTGGAAATACTTAATTCTTCATTTACGAAAAAAATTTAAAATCAACTACGACAAAAATTTTCAATAAATTTCAAACTTTGATATACTCTTTTGGCAATTGAATGTGATGACGTTTTTTGTAGAATTGGGAATATTTTATTCTTCATTTACGATTAAACATTTCAAACTTTGATGTACTCTTTTGGCTATTGAATGTGATAACGTTTCTTGTAAAATTTGGAATACTTCATTCTTCATTTGCGACGACATTTATCCTACTTTTTGTATAATCTTTTTTAGAGATTCTTCAACAATTCATTCTTCATGAAGTTCTTGATCTATTCAACATTGCTATATTCATGTGGCTATTGAATTTTGGCCATTATTGTAGTATTCCAATCAATTGCTTCATATACCTATTGCATTTTTAAACATTGGCATATTCCAGAGTTTATTCATCCGTTCTCGATTGTTCACACATGATAGGTTGAAATTTACCTAGCACATTTCAGTTATTTTTTTTTTTTTTTTTTCGTTATTTTTTATCATTTTTGTCAATGTGGAATGTGGATGTTGTAGTTTCTCAATATTATTGTAAGTTTTCAATCAAATTCATCTTTTTATTCATAGTTATCTATTACGGTTTTTCTTTCTTTACATAATCAATAAAATAGCATGACATGATGACAAAATTTCACATAAAATACAGAGATTAAAAAAAAAAAAATACAGATTCTACGAAAAAAAAAAAAAAATAAAAAATCCTTTAGAATTTTTTAAAAACTTTTTTTGTTAAATTTAATTTCGTAAAATTATTATTCATATCTGTGATCATTTATTGCCTAGCAGTATTATTTATATACACTTTTCATGAAAATAAAAATGTGACCCTGATTTGATTAAACCTTAAAATCATTGTTTTTCAAGACAGTGCAAATAAATAATTACATAAAAATAAATACTTAAAAGGTACTACTGTGTCTAAAAACATAAGACCAATTTTCAATTTCAAATACCCGGGCCTTATGGAATTTCATTTTTTTTTTTTTTTTTTTTTTTCTTTTTAGGTTTCTGGTACTGTCCTTGACATACGTGTGAATTTTGACGTCGAAATATTCATTAGTGTGTGAGTTACGCTTGGCTTTGTTAGACGCTAAAAATGATTCCGGCGATTTTCTGAAATGTCTGAATTCAGCAAAGAACTTGCATTAAATGATTTTTGAGGAAACGTATAGAATGTTGCAGAAGGCATTCGGTGAGCATTCCTATATCGGAAAGAAATGTTTACAAGTGGTATAAACAGTTGAAAGAAGGCAGAGAACGCTTTGAAGACGGAAAGCCTTCTGGTCGACCCTCAACCTCAACCGACGAAGCTCACATCCAAAAATTAAAGATTTGGTGCTTGCAAACTATCGATTTACATTTAGAGACAATCCTGATGACGTTGGAATTTCAAAAGAATTGGTCAATTCCATTTTGGGCTCAAACGCGTTAAATCTCGATTGGTGCCGAAAACCAATCGAGATTTCTGGAATCTTACTCTGCATTGATTCTTCGTAACTTTTTCGCAGCCTGGTGGCCAAGTGGCTAGCGCTCTGGTCTTTGGTATCCCAGGCATCAGGTTCGAATCCTGGCGGTGGCATGGATGATTGTTAGTGGTTAGGAATCCATTTTAAACTGTAGGTCCCGGTCTGTTTAGCTCACGTGAGCATAAGATGGCCGTAGAGCGACAAACCAAACCAATCGTGACTTTTTCGCCAAAAATGAAAAAACTATATCGTTCCACAACCACCGTATTCACACCGCGCGATTGCTGGCTATTCTCTAAATTCAAAAGACCACTCCAGGTACTCCATTTTAAGTCGATTGAAGAGATTCAATGTGAATCGCCCCGGGCTTTGAAGGCCATCCCTGCCGATGACTTTTTAGCATGCGTTGAGGATTGGAAAATTTTTTTGCATAAGTGCATTGTGTCCAGAGGTGATTACTTTGAAGGCGATGAAATTAATTTGGAAGAATAAATAGTTTTTGACGTCGAAATATTCATTAGTGTTTGAATTACGCTTGGCTTTGTGAGACGCTAAAGTTGATTTCGGCGATTTTTGAAATGTCTGAATTAATTGAGCTAAGAACTTGCATAAAAATTTGTTTTCGGAATGAATATTCGTGTGCGGAAACGTATAGAATGTTGCAGAAGGCATTCTATGAGCATTCCTATAATGGAAAGAAATGTTTAGAAATGGTATAAACAGTTCAAAGAAGGCAGAGAACGTATTGAAGATGAAGAGCTCTCTGGTCGACCCTCAACCTCAACCGGCGAACCTCACATCCAAAACATTAAAGATTTGGTGCTTGCAAGCCGTCAATTTACAATTAGAGACCTTACTGATGATGTTGGAATTTCAAAAGGATCTGTCAATTTCATTTTAAATTGACATTTATTTCATTTTGGCCATCAAACGCTTCAAATCTCGATTGGTACCGAAAACACTGAATGAGCCAACTTATTGATTCTTCGCGACTTTTTCGAGAAAAATGAAACCCTTATCGTTCCACAACCACCGTATTCACACCTTGCGACTGCTAGCTATTCCCTAAACTCAAAAGACCACTCCGGGGACACCTTTTTGAGTCAATAAAAGAGATTCAACATGAATCGTCACTCGCTTTTAAGGCCGTTCCGGCCAATGACTATTTAGCATGCATTGAGTTTGAAACAAACGTTAGCATAAGTGCTTTGTGTCCGGAGGGGATTACTTTGAAGGCGATGAAATTATTTGGACTAATTAATAGAGAGTTTTTGAAAATGAAATTGGTCTAACTTTTGGGCACAGTAGTACATAAAGTTTGCTTATAAGTATGCATAAAAAATATATTTTAAGAATAAGAAGTATTAAACTCTTGCTATGATGCAAAAGAACATTAAATACAGTTATGGATTTAAATTAACTTTTATTAATTTAAATCCATATGCGAATTTTTTTTTTTAATAAATGTTTTGAAAAAAATCACTTTAGAATGAACGAATCTCTTTAATATACAAATGTCTATTTAAAACCTTTATGGAAACATTTACATTTAGCACAATAATTTGTTTATTTAATTTTGTATTTTATTCAATACACGTACAAAAAAAATACAATTTAAAATTTTTTATAAAACGTGTTTTTTTTTTTCATGTAGATTAAATATTTGTTAAAAGGCTGCTTAATAAACCTTTTAAAAATTTAATCAATAAGGATTTCGGGCACTTTTATGTATGTAAAAAGACACTATACAATAATCGTAGAGTGGAAAACTATATTAAAATAAATTTTTTTTTTTTATAGTTCTTCAAGGTTACTAAAAAATGAGTTTATATATTTAGATACTCGAAATATGCATAACATTTTCTTAGAAATATACATAAAATTACATTTTAAGAATAAAAAGTATTAAACAAGTGCTATGATGAAAAAATGAATTAAAAATGCAAATTAATTTCAATTTAAAACTTTTCCTAATTTACATATAAAAAAAAATTTATTTATAAATTTTTTGAATGAACTCATTAGAACAAACGAATTTCTTTCATACATAAATTCACTATTTAAAAACTTTATATCTTATAGAAACATATGCATTGAAAAGAGGAATTATAAATAAAATATTGTTTTATTATGTATTTAGTATTTAATTATGTAATTAAATAGTAAATATAATAATAATAATAATCTCTAAGTTTATTTAATTATGCATTTTATTCAATACTAATACAAAGAATACAATCTTATTATTTTTATAAAATGTTTATTTTTTCACGTAGATTAAATATTTGTTACAAATGCTACTTAATAAATCTTTGCAACATTTAATTAATAAAAACTAATAGATTGAACTATATAATTTCGTTACATTAAATTTTACATCTTGAAATATAAAAAAAAAAATTGAAATAAATATTTAATACGCTGGCGAATACGTGTAACATAAATTTTCATGAACATTAAAATAATCAATATTCTTACAAAAAAAAAGATGGTATTCACCTATAAGATTATATATCTATCTTATAAACTAAAGGCCTAATATATATATATATATCATCGGATAAATAAATACACATCGTAATTTATAAATATTAATCTGTAAAATTAATGAAATATTAGGAATTATTCAATTACATAACTATTAATAATTAATTTTTACCAATAAATCAGTTATGTATATTGAAAAATATATTTCGTTTTTTTTTATATCAAATACTCACCATTTCAAGTACACATTTTATAATCTAATGAAGATATTTTAACAGAAAAACTTATAACATTTTATCACTTTTAGCCTGCTAATAACAAACATTATTCCAAAATATTTTTTATATATTGGCGTAAAATAAATTAACCAATTACTATCAACGTTATATGCAACGTAATATAACAATGCTTTGCTAAAAATTCATAGGAATGTTTAAAAATGTGTTTATAAGTATGTTTCTCATATCATTACATTTTAATTAAATTATTGCAATATTACATTGTCACAACGAAATCGCATGTCAAATATTCATATTTTTGCTAATGTAAAATGCAAAAGAAAGACATGCTATAATGATTGCGCAAACATTTATTGTTTTGAAATTACATTATTGAAAAACGAATCAAAAAGAGGAATTTGATTACAAATAACAATACAGCATACATAAAAAAAAATCGAAAATCAACATTTTTTATAAAAAAAATATACTTGCACCAATTTACAGAAATAAAATATGAATATGTAAATATTTTCATTAATTTATATTCTGACATAATACATAACATATGTATCTCAGTAGTAATATATATAAATATTCAATACGATAAATTGGAAATTAATGATTACATGCAATAAATATAATTTTTTTTTTCAAAATAAGTATAATATTTATCTGAAAGAATTCAGAATAAGTATATGCTGTAATAGAAACACATTTATTTCTAAGACTTTTTTTTACTTTCACTAATTAAACTAAAAAACAATTTTTTTTAAATTTATGTTTCCATTTTGCAGTGACTGCTATTTAGGACTTTTTGCAGTTAATATTTTAATTAATGTTAATCTATCCCATAATTTTATAAGAATTTCTTGATATAAATTTAAAAAAAAATATATTTAAAAGTTTCGTCAGTACTCACCATTACATGCACACACATTATAAAGCAATGAATATATTTTATCAGTGAAATGTATTTAATTTCTTTTACTTATGCCTCGTAAAAAAAGATTCTATGATTTTTTTTGCACTTAAATAATAGAGTGCAAGTATTAATTTGCTTCATAGTTAGTCATTGCAATGTCAGATACATTGTCTCAGACACTAATATAGGATTTGATTTCATAAGAAGCCTCCACTCATTCGAGCGGAATACATCGTCATTTTGCAAAATATACTTTTGAACCACTTTTTTCAGTTCTTCATCTTGATGCCTGTCCGCCATACTCAATATATCGCAAGCGTTTTTGTGGTCAATAATGCTCACCAAGATTGAAGAGCACCTGTTCTTCAGAGACAAGACGTCGTACTTGTCTGCTGCAGCGTACAGTTGGCAAGCACTTTGGCACTGGAGGTCTTCTTCGAGGGCGTCCGTGTACACGTACAGAAGCAGCCGACGCACGGTCTCGCTGTCCAAGTCGGTGATGTCGACGCACTCTTTGGTCCTCTCCTTCATGTCTGTGCTGAACATGGCTCTGAACACCGGAGATCTGGCACCGAGGATCTGAGTGTGGACGGGAACGTTTCTGTCGAAGTGCGGATTTGCGTGTCAGAAAGTGTGCCTTCACTGAACATGGATTTCAAATCGGCTTTCAGGTCTGGAGAAATGTTGCATTCATATTTCTCGTAATTATGCTTACAAATGTCGCCATCTATTCCAGTGATGAAGCTCTCGATTCTTTCGTAAGCGATTCCTGTTGATATAACACAGTCACACTGCAGAGAAAGGACATTCTTTGGTAAATATTTACCTCTGTCTTCAATGAGTGTTTCAGGAGTATAAGGCAATTTGAAAATTGCTCCTTGTTTTAGTTTAGAAAACCAAAACTCTTTTTCACCGCAATCTAATTTATTCCCGAGAGAATCCAATAAATCGCAATGAAATGTAAAATATTTTATACTTTCATCAGCTGAAGTTATTTTCACAGAAAATTTCTCATCAACATACTCTATTCCTTCCTTTAATAATGGACTTAAAATTAATACTCCTTTCTTTGAAGGTAATGTTACAGACAGAGAGTTCTTTTCAAAAATTTGTTTTGAAGTTAGATATTTTATATCCCAAATAAAGGATCTTCGTTCTATTTCAACCACCGTTCGAGCAATAATTTGTTCTCCTTTCAGTTCCTCACCATCTGTTCTCCACATACTACACTGAACCATCAAACTGTCGTTTTGCAGGAATACATTTTTGTTTGAATTTTTGTCAAGAATTTTAAACCGTTTTATGTTTGTAATTACACAATCATAAGATTTTTTATAGAAGCATTCCTTTTTGTATATTGTACCATTCATTGATGAGAGAACTATTTCTAAGTCCAGTTTTAATAGTTCTGGCCCTCCGTCATATCGATGAACAAATATATCAATGTCATTCTCTCTGTACGAAACCGATTCCTCTTGGATACAACTCAAACTGCCATTTTGTATTTTCTAAGCTCTCGAAACCAAATATAGGACTAATTAAAAATTCTTCTAAATTTTGCCACCAATAACGAAAATTCTCTATGATCCATATGATAGTACTGCACTTTCTGCCATCATTGCCTCTACCTTCCATGTCTGGAAGAGATCACTCATCAAGAGAAGAAAATAATCAAGCACACGTTGTGAAGTCTTGCACCTAAAGCAGCGTTGACAGGGACACTAACTACGCTTGTTGGAAGAATAAATATCAATTCATTATCTCCCAAACTTTGTCACTATCTCACTTTGATTAGGAAAAGAAATAGACAGAGTTGTATCACGTGGCAATTTCGACGTTTTTGTTATTTCATTTTGCTATCAATGGGCGTTTCCTAATATTAACGTCGAAGTACACACTTTCGTCATTTTTTGATAATATTAGTAAAAAGGGTTTTTCCCCATATTTTTGTAAAACTACGCCTTTCGAAAATTCAATTCTTCACTCTAGGCACAACAATTTAAAAAAATAATAATAAATTCTCAATTTGCATTTGCAACAAAAAAGCGCTTTGAAAGTTAAACAAAATTTATAATCATATTAACAGAAAACATTTCTTTTAATTAGTATATAAGAGAACCGCGTAATACGTATTACTTCAAAGGAATAGCTTTTTCTTAAAACAAATAATGAATACGAAAATCGATGAGATTTATTATGTAAAAATATACAAAATGTCAGCGCATACTTTCAACTTAGAATTATTTTGCAATCATTAAAAAATGTTAAATGATTGCATAAAATAAAATATAGGGTACTCCAAAACTCATTAAAAAAGTTAGGCTAATATTTTTTTTATTAATTTGATTTTTATGTTTCGATTATAATTACGGGTATACTTTTGCAAATTGAATAGTTTTCCACCCTATTTTCAGAGCAAGAAAATTTGTTATTTAGAAAGACAGTATATATATATATATATATATATATATATATATATATATATATATATATATATATATATATATATATATATATATATACTGTCTTTTCTAAATAACAAATTTTCTTGCTCTGATATATATATATATATATACTACTCTTTCCAAATCCTAAGACCAATTTTCAATTTAAAATTCCGGGGGCTAATGGGATTTCAATTTTTTTTTTTTTTAGGTTGCTGGCACTGCCCTTGACATCTGCGTGAAATTTTACATTTACACCCAAATATTCATTAGCGTAACTAGCATATGGGGTATACTATCGAAAAATTCTGGCCATGCTAAAGTGTTCAGTACCATATTCCATACCACATTACATATATACAGTGAAACTCAAAATTGAGTATACACCTAAACGTGTAACGTCTGTTTTTACCTAACGAGCTAAATTTTGCTATAAGAAAATCGTGTTTTTTACTGTTAATACTATTTGTTCTCCTCTTCCAATGTGTAAAGAAATAATTTCGAAATTTAATTTATTTTTAAAAAAAAAAAATAAACATGACACTTATTAATTTCCATAAAAATAACAAATTAATATTTAGTTATTTATTGTTTTGCCTGGATCACAGCTCGCAATCTTTCAGGATGGTGCGTTCTCCCATTCCTCCTGCTGCCATACAGCCCCCAAACGAGGATGGATCCTCCTCCATACTTAAACGTCTTTACTGTGCTCATAGAATATAGATCTTTCCCAACTTCCCTCCACACTTTATATTGCCCGTCATTCCCTACAGATTGAATATTCTCTCATCGGAGAACAGAAAAGTGTTGCAGAATGATTATGGTTTTGAAATATGAACACAATTCTAAACATAATTGATGTCGAAAACCACTACCTAAATCACATTTGTTTTTCTTGTGACTCAACCTTTCATACCAGAGAAAAGGTAAAAAAAACATAATGCCCATATATGAAAATCATATTATCTGCACGAATATGTTTCTGCACGAATATTGAGCAAGATCGCTAACATAAGGTTTTTCTAAGGTTTGGTGGGGTTTTTCTTTTCCAAACATTTTGATAAAAACACTTTAACGCTAACGTTTACTCAGAGTAATTGGAACTATTCATTGCATCTAAGATATGAAAATAAACCATTTGAGTACCACCAGAAAGATGGGGCCTTTTCAGAAAGACGGAACACCTCTTCATTGTTGTACATGTCCATGGGTTGCTTTCCAGACATAGGGATTAGAAGGAATGGACCGTCACCAACCCTCTCGACGTTATTCCTCTCCGTCTTTTCCATTGGGGTTATATCAAGGACACAAATCTTCAAAGATAAAAATTACATGTGCACTATTACAGACAACAAGTTGAAGAAAAAGAAAAAAAAAACATTACCACTAACGTTTATTTAGAGCTATTGGAACTATTCATTGCAGCCCAGCAAAGAATTTCAATCATGGAGCACCCTAGTAAGATTGAGCATCAACAGAAAGATGGAGCAGTCTTCACTGCTGTTCTTTAGTCCATGAGTTCCTTTTCAGACCTATGGATTAGAAGGGATGGACCATCATCAATTTCCCGATATTGTTCCTCTTCGTTTTTTTTTAATTGGGATTATATCACGGACACAAAAATTTGCCTCTCCAGTTGCTGACATTAAAGAATTAAAAACTAAGATAAAAATTACATGTGCACTATTACAGACAACAAGTTGAAGAACACAAGAAGAAAAAAAACATTACCACTAACGTTTATTTAGAGCTATTGGAACTATTCATTGCAGCACAGCAAAGAATTTCAATCATGGAGCACCCTAGTAAGATTGAGCATCAACAGAAAGATGGAGCAGTCTTCACTGCTGTTCTTTAGTCCATGAGTTCCTTTTCAGACCTATGGATTAGAAGGGATGGACCATCATCAATTTCCCGATATTGTTCCTCTTCGTTTTTTTTTTTTTTTTGGGATTATATCACGGACACAAATATTTGCCTCCCCAGTTGCTGACATTAAAAAAAAAACTAAGATAAAAATTACATGTGCACTATTACAGACAACAAGTTGAAGAACACAAGAAGAAAAAAAAAAACATTACCGCTAACGTTTATTTAGAGTTATTGGAACTATTAATTGTTCTCTCAGCAAAGAATTTCAATCATGCAGCCCCTACAGAAAGACGGAGATGTTCTTCGGTGCTGTTCTTTAGTCCATGAATTCCTTTCTAGACCTAGGGATTAGAAGGGATGGACCATCTTCTCCTGACATTATTCCTCTTCGTTTTTTTTTTTTTATCGGGGTTATATCAAGGGCACAAATATTTGCCTCACCATTTGCTGACATTGAAGAATTAAAATCTGATAAAAATTCTGTTTGTAATGTTACAGACAGCATGTTAAAGAGCACTTGGGAAAACCACTTTGACATTGCTTCGAGCTACCAGGAGGTTCACACGTTGAAATCTAATAAAGTACTCCGTCTTATTAAAATCCTTATAGCAGTATGTGCAAGGCATCCAAACAAACATAAACATAAAGCCCTAATATAAATTATTAAATTAATAACAGTAATTAATTAATTTTTGCTTTGTAATATAAATTATGAAATTAATTAATACAATTATGGATATTACAAAGAAATCATAATATATGTAGCACATATAAAATCTAATAATAAACAAAATTCAAGCAAACAATAATCAAAAATTAATTATTTTTATTTTAAAATTCGTTGTTTTCAATACAATAATAAGTCCAATTTGCACAATAATTCAATAAGCACTATAAAAACAACGTGGAATTTATTTGGTTTGATTCTTGGAAGATTATTTATACAAAACGCACAAATTTATAATAACCAAAAAAATATAAAGACAGCAATAATCGAAATTATTTGTATACAGAAAACAGATATACATCCGATTGGTAAAATACTAAATAGGCATTATAAAAATAACATGAGTGCATTGATTTAACTAATGAATTTAAAGAATTTAAAAAAATCATAATTAGTGCGATTTTCATTAAAAAATAGTAAGGTAATTTATTAAATAGTAATTAAATAGTAATTAAAAAGTAAATTACTCTGATGTAATAAAAATGGATTTTTACATAATTTATTATAAAATGATATATTTTAAAAAAAAAAATTCATTACCTTAATTAATAATTTTGTTAATTTAATTAAATGTTTTAAAGAAAATTAACTTAAGTTAATTAATTAATTAAAAAAATAATTCTATCTGTGATTTTGAAAGCCATACAAATTAAAGTTCATTGGTTAGCACACTGTACAAATGTACTCATTGCAGTAACGAATAGAACATTAGAACATCATGATCTAACCAATGGTTACATTAGTACATAGTTTGCTAATAAATGAGTACGTTAAAACACAATTGGTCTAACCAATGGTAACATTAGTACACAGTGGTCTAACCAAATTTGCATTACAATGCAATGGGGTAAGTAATAAATACACTAATGGGTGCATTAGTATATAATGGACTAATCAATGGATGCAATAGAACACAGTGGTATATCCCATGGGTGCATTAGAACACAATGGGTACATAAATACACAATGGATTAGCCCTTCGGTACATTACTGCACAATGTGTTAATACACTTTATATTTGGATAATAATATTATACACTTTATATTTGGATATATAAAAATAAAAATTAATGCATTTCCATAAGTTTATAAAGATGATTCACACATTACTAGCACACATTTTATTTTTAACAATGCTTAAAAATTTAAGACAAGTTGTTTTATTTTTTCTTTATGCAAATTTTTAAATAATCTCCAATATAAATACAGAACATTCCTCTCATTATGCATGTAGAATTTTATATCATTATTGAAACTTAATTTTAATTCATACAGAAATTAAATCAATATATTTTCTAAGATCTATAAAAAATGTTTTTTTAAATTATTAAATAAAAAAATAAAAACAATTAATGAATTTTGTTTCACTACTTACTACGATTACAACAAATATACACATATTCTATTAAAATAATTACATCATAGATTATACATTACCATACACTGTATGCGTGAATATATAAAAATAATAATATACATTTTATATTTGCATATATAAAAATAAAAATTAATACATTTCAATAAGATTATAAAGATGATTCACATATTAGTAGCACACATTTAATTTTCATAAGCTTGAAAATTAAGACAAACTGTTGTATTTGTTCTTTACGCAAATTTTTTAAATAATCTTCAATTTAAATATAGAACAAACAGAAATTAAAAATTAATTTTTAAATATATTTTTTAAGAAATATGAATAATTTATTTTAAATTATTAAATAAAAAAAAAAATTAATTAAATCTTTTTAACTCCATATTGCGATTTCAACGAATGTACTCATATAATGTCCATTAACTGAAAATTAACTCCCAGTATTTTTTTAAGTGAATCTTCTCTAAAGCAAAAATTAATTATATTTTATAATTTAATTAACGACACTACATAATGCAATCACTGTAGTTCTTTAAAATATTAAAAAGTTCTGTGATAAACTTCACACAAAAGCATTGAATTAAATTGGTAAGTTATAAAAAATAACCATGATATATGATACATTTTATTTTCCCATTATAAGGAAAATTTGATGGATATTAAATTTTTCAATTCCTACTATTAGTTCACACCCTCCCTATATATAACTAGTTCAAATTTTTAATCGTTCATAAAATATTTTTTTCATTCATCCACTAAATTTCAAATACATTTTTGAACTTATAGTGGATGGCACTTGATGTTAATACAATTTTCTTCAAATATTAATTTATTAATTAAATTTAATTAATAAATAAATTTTTTTTTAGATTTAAGTTGCATGTATCTAATAATAGATGGCGCCAGATACAAGAGGAAATTTCAACTTTATTTGTAAAGGACTTTTCTGCAATATGGTTAAAAAAAAGTTGGAATTGATTTAATTTTTTTTTTTTTTATATATTACTTGCTTTTTAATAATTTATTTCAGCCCCAAAAAAATATAATTTATATAAAAAAATTTAACAAACAAATCAATATTCAACAAATCACATTTATTTCTACTGATTAGGTCTTATTTTCCGTAGACCTTTTTGAACATTGTTTCTGCAGCCAATTTGGGATTGGTGTCCATGAGGCATTTCCACTCAGCAGAGCCAAAGATGTCCTTGTCGTGAGAAATAATATAATTCTCTACGGCATCTTTCAAGTCGCCTTCTTGATGTCTGTCAGCCATGACAAAGATCTCACATTTTCTTCAGAGAGATTTTCTTTTCAAAAAAGAAGAACACTTGTTCTTCAGAGAAATAATAGCATATTTGTCAGCAGCCGCAAACAGTTGCACAATACTTTTCCACGACGTTTCTTTCATAGAGTCGGTGTACATGTACACCAGCATTGCATGTACTGTCTCCTCTTCCAAATCCTCGATATCGACGCATCCTTTAGAATTCTCTAACATATCCGAGGCAAAAAAGGCTTTAAATACAGGAGATCTGGCACTCAGGATATTTTTGTGCACAGGGTTTCAGTTATATTTATATAAATTTGCATAAATTCTATAAATAAAATTATAAGATAATTTTTTATTTTCCATGATTCTGATTGGCAACATTTTAAAATCGTTAAATATGGCCGTATTAATTTGGCAAATAATACGGCCAATATGTAAAATATAAGCAAAAAAAAAAGAAAATTTACTAGAAAGTGTGTTGAGTATAAAAACAAACAATTATACTGTTTCAAGACGATAGTGTATTTCTATATATAAATAAATTCTTTCCTATATATAAATTGGCAGAAATTCTATAAATAAAATCCTAATTCTTTATTTTCCATACTTTTGATTGGCAACATTTTAAAATCATTCAAAATTGCCATATAAATTTGGCAATAAACTGAATATGTAAAATATAAGCAAAAAGAATCAAAAGAAAATTTACTAAGAATTATGTTGAGCATAAAAACAATTAAAATATTTCAAGAAGATATATTTCGATATATAAATCAATAAATTCTATATGCAAATGCTTTTGCATAAATTTTATAAATGAAATCATAATATGATCCTTTATTCCCCATACTTATGATCGGCAACATTTTAAAATCTTCAAATATGGTCATATCAATTTGGCAACATACTGAATATGTAAGATGTAAGTACATTATTAAAAAATAATGGAACTTAACTACTGGGAAAAAGTCAGAAGAAAAATTTTCTACAGACAGAGAATCAAATATTAAATATTTTATTTATTACAATATGATATGTGGAATTGAAAAATAAAGCATTTGTTATTTATTCTAACTGTGTTAGATTACTAAATTATTCAAAATTTGTTATAAATTTTAAATAACTTAGGCATAAACAATTTTTTTTTATAATAAAATAAATATATGTAAAATCATAGAGCTCAATTTATTCTTTTTTAATTTATTTTTCCTTACGTCTCTTTAACTAGTGATAGCTGATAATAATAATATCACATATACTATTGTGTCCGAAAAGTAACACCAATTTTCAATTTAAAATTCCCGGGCTTATGGTATGTATATATATTTTTTTTCATTTTCAGGTTACTGGCACTGTCCTCGACATCTGTGGGAAATTTGACGTCAAAATATTTTGTGGTAACGTATAGAATGTTGCAGTAGGTATTCTTATATCAGAAATAAATGTTTACGAGTGGTATAAACAGTTCAAAGAAGGCAGAGAACGCGCTGAAGAGGAAGTTCCCTCTGATCGACCATCAACCTCAACCGACGGAGTTCACGCCCAAAAAATTAAAGATTTGGTGCTTGCAAACCGTCGATTTACAATTAGAGACTTTACTGCTGATGTTGGAATTTCAAAAGGATCGGACAATTCCATTTTGGGCCTCAAGCGAGTCAAATCTCGATGGGTACCGAAAACACTGAATAAACCAGCTCACACTGCATCGATTCTTCGGGACTTTTTCAGTAAAAATGAAACCCATATCGTTCCACAAGCATCGTATTCACACCGAGCGACATCTGGCTGTTCCTAAACTTAAAAGACACTTCCGGGACACCGTTTTGAGTCGATTGAAGAGATTCAATGTGAATCGCCGTGCGCTTTGAAGGCCATCCTTGCCGATGACTTTTTAGCATGCATTGAGGAATGGGAAAAAAGTTTTCATAAGTGCATTGTATCCGAGAGAACTACTTTAAAAGCGATGAAATAAATTTGGAAGAATAAATAAAGTGTTTTTGAAAAAAAAAAAAAATAATTGATCTTACTTTTGGGGCACAGTAGTATATATTCAAATGTTTCCATTCTAAACATATAAAAAAATATATATATAAATTTTTTTACTATTTCTTAAGAATGCTATAAAAACATTCTTAATTAGCATTCTTAATCAACTAATAATATTTATGAAAGAAAACATTCTTAAATCAACTAATTTAAAGTTCAATTTATAATTGAAAACTTCATTCTGTGTGTAATATTGCACAATAATTGAAAATAATAAAGTGGAATTTGTGTCATTAAACTAATATCATCTAAAAAAAATGTCATTTTCCTTTTACTAGATAAATAGCAACAATAAAGTGCGAATAAATTAACTTTTATTTAAACAATGTGATAGATTACATTTAAATATCAAATGTAATGCAATCACATGATTAAAAATAGAAGAGTTACAGTCCAAAGTAAAATTCGCTTATTATCAAAAGGAAACTTCCTCTTTCACTTTTTATCTACTATAAAAAAAGAAGCACATTTACAGACACAATTTTTTTAAACTGACTTTTATCTCTCGAACTGCGCATGCTCGTTAAACATTTTGGGAAAATGAAACTTATCACGTCCATTTTAACCTTGGAAAAAAAGAAGCCTTACTGCGCATGCGTTAAATTCGGAAGATGTACATTTTATCTGAAATATCAACCTAATTAACTCTATAAAATTAATCTAACTATTTTTTTTTTTAAAACGTACTTATTTTAGATATTAGTATGTATTTTCAGAAAACATTTTTTTTTTTTTTTTTTTTTTTTTTTATTAATGGAAAAAAATAAGAATGAACATGTAAATGAAAATAATTCCGGCTATATTGAATTTTTAAAGAACAGATATCCTTAGATATCATTAGCGTTGATTTAGAATAAGAATCAAACTCTTATTAGGATTTCTTAAAATTTATTCCGGTATTTAACATTGCTTCGAGAATGTAGCTTACAACCATGTCCGGATTTAGACGTAAAGAGGCCCTAGGCTATTCCACTTATGAGGCCCTTTCACTTACAATTTTTAAGTTTGTAACTTACATGAGATAAAGTAAAATGCATATTTCTGTGATATATATCAGAATGCTAAATGAAACATAGTGTGATTGGTGTTCATCTTTGTAAAATGTGTGGCACTGATAATAAATAAAAAAAAAAAAAGTCGAGAACACTTATTTGGGCATTTATTCTCAACACCCTATATAGTACTTGTAACAATAACTAATCAAACATAACACACAACATTTACTAAAGAGCAAAATTCAAATAAAATCTTTGACTACGAAAATAAAATATGCAATATAAATTATCGTATTTTCTATCAAATTAAATAGGCCCGAACAGACACAATGAGCCGAACGCGTTGATCTTAACCAATACGTTTTTATATTTGTTTATTAGTCATATGTGTAGAATTTAACCTTATTTTCGATTCAGTGTTTTAGTGTTTACTGTTTTTCGAATAGTGTAATTTTTAATTTTGCTAACAATTTGAATGTAGCCCCCCTTGATGTAGAGGGCCCCAGGCTGAAGCCTAGTTAGCCTATAGGAAAATCCAGCCCTGCCTACAACTTTGTTTTTCGCTAGTCCACTAAGTCATAACGCCGAAGTTCCTTTCTGCTGGATCATTAGTGTCGGGAAGATATAAAATATATTCACTTGTTAATACATCAATAATAATAATTATATAATTCAAATTATTGGTGTGAAAATGTTTGAAAAAGTTCACCCAGCGACGTAGGGGGTGAAACATTTCCTAAGCCACAGTTTTGTCCTTTTTTTTTCCCCGCGGTGTATAATAAAAAATAAAGAAAATCAGTGAATCTTGGTGAAATAATTATTGGTTACATTTAATAAATTCCTTCTACACTCTGAATTCCTTCCCACATAAAATATGCCATTCAAAATATAGCATAAGTTAACCATTTAAAATATTTATAATTCTTCAAAAGTTAAGTTCGCATACTTCCTATACTATTTGATTGCTTTATGGAAATCATCTCCTGTAATTTTCATGTATTCCTTGTTAACATCAATGCATTTATTATTATTATTGACAATTGTTTGGGAATTTGGAAGCATATGATCGGCTTACAGCACGTGTGAGGCATATTGATAATGGCAATATTTCCGCAATATTAAGTGATAAAGTCGGAATTTTTTTAATTTTTAGCGACATATTTTTTTTTAAAAAAATCACCCTTTTAATGTTGTTTGTTGGTTGCAAAATTGTCTGTTTGTGGGGGGATCGGCAGAAGTTAAAACGTTAAAACATTTCTCAAAAATGGACAAATGGTCCCATTACTACACTCATGTCCATAAATTAAGGATAATTCAGAATCACACAGAAATTAAAACCCCATAATAAAAATTTCACCTGTAGAATTATCACACACATCTTGAAGAAGAATATGCAAATCACAGGAAACCACCCGAAGGCGTGGATAGTACGTCACAATGGCGAGAGTGTAAGAGAGGGGGTATATAAGGAATGGTGGCAAGAAGTAAAATTGTTCACAAGCGCTTTAAAAGCCTTTCAGTGCAATAACCGCATAGTTATGGCACAAAGGAAGCATTTGGATGATTTTTTACGTGGTAGAAGTATAGGACGACTGGAATGTGGATGTACCCAGCTGGATGTATCCGAGAAACTTGGAATCGCCCAGAGTGTCATCTTCAGGCTTTGGCAACGATTCCAAGATGATGGTAATGTGAGTAGAAGTTACAGCACAGGTCGCCCCCAAGTTACAACGCCGAATGAGGACCGGTATTTAGCAGTTGCTGCCAAAAGAAACAGACGGAGCACAGCATCAGACCTGTCCCGTCAGCTCTCTTCAGCTACCGGTACGACAGTTTCAAGGCAGACTGTGAACAGACGCTTAGGGCACATTGGTCTATATGCTCGTAGGCCTGTCAGATGTGTTCCACTTACTGCAACTCACTGTCGCCTGCGATTAACCCGGAGTAGACAGCATGCATTGTGGACATCGCAACAGTGGTCTTGTGTGATGTTTTCTGACGAGTCCAGGTTTAGTTTGCAGTCTGATTCTCGCCGGACTTTCATATGGAGAGCGTCAGGTACCCGTTACCACAAAGAGAGCACCATTGAACGACACCGTTACGGTGGTGCAGGAGGGCTCGTTTGGGGAGGAATTATTATTGGTTCCAGAACTGACCTGCATGTTCAGAGTGTAACGATGACAGGCCACATCTATCGGGATGTCATTCTGAAACAACATATACGTTTGTTTCGGGGCGGCATGGGTGCTGAATTTCTGTTTATGGATGACAACGCCCGTCCTCACCGTGCAAAACATTGTAGACGAATGCCTTCAATTGGAGGCATTCGTTTACAATCAGGGCCAGCTTACTCACCGGACATGAATCCAATAGAACATGTGTGGGATATGCTTGGCCGACGAAATGCAGCCTGTTAACCCTCTCCCACCTGTCAACCGGAACTTCGGAGGGCATTGCTTGATGAGTGGTGTAATATTCCCCAAGATCAGATTTATAATTTGATACTCAGCATGCCTAGGCGTTGTAAGGCCTGTATTGCATCGTCCGGGGGACACACTCCGTATTAACCATCATACTAACCATGTTATACTGTTTTTTTGTAAATAGGTTCTTTTTTGAAATTTGCTCAAGGGAGTAAAAATGGCAATTTTTATTAATTATGTCAAACATATAGCATCTTTTTTGCTCTTTACCTTTTGTTTAATAGATAGACTTTACAAATCAGTCAAATTTGTTTTGCTTCTGTCTCTTTCTTTGCCTGAACTTCATTATCCTTAATTTATGGACATGAGTGTAATATCAATCACACTATTTTTTTTTTTTTCTATTTCCTTCCCTATTAATAAAATTATTGGGGCCTGAATGGTCGTGTGGCTAGCGCTCTGGCGTTCGGTACCACAGGGTTCGGGTTCGAGACCCGGCGGCACTATGGATGTTTGTAGTGATTCGGAATCCATTTTAATCCGTAGGTTCTGGTCTCCTATGACTGTAAGAGCGTCACGGAGCCAAAGTCAGACTTCTACCTACGGGTGCTCCATCACAACAGAAGCTACTCCTTTTCCATCCATCCATGAGTAGATCACTCATGGGATGCCCGCACTACAGGACACTGAGGATTAGTCAACAACAAAACCTCTTATTATTTTTATTAAACTAAACGTAACAGAAATCTTAAAGTTTTTTTTTTTTTGTTCTAATGCAGCTGGCAAACACTTAGACAGCTTGGTTTTGATGCCTTAAGGCAAGCGCTGCACATACGTACTCACTTTGCATTTCCCAGGGGGATCGTGTAACTTGAAGATAAGCTACGGACGCGGAGTAGCAATGCCCCGCAACGCTCTACGATCCTATTAGGACCGGGACCTACGGTTTAAAGTAGATTCCGAACCACTACAAACATCCAATGCACCGTCGGGACTCGAACCCGAAACCAGTGGTACCGAGCACTAGAGCGCTAGCCAGTCGGCCATTCAGGCCCATCTTAAAGTTTACTCTGTCATAAAAAAATTCCATAAATTCACTTTTTAAAAATAAATTTGTCTTTTCATTTTTCTGTACGAAACATATAACGACTTGTACTTTGAGAACTACTGGTTTAACCCCGGGGTGGCCAACCCGCGGCCCGCCTTGAGTATTTTTTCCGGCCAGTGACATTTGTCACACTTTTAAAAAATGCATTTATTTTATAATGACTGTTCGATAGCTCGGTCACAAAAAATAAACTCAAGTAATCTTCGACACAGACACGAAGAAATTAATGGACTGCATAAATTTAATCTCCTTTATTTAGGCAGCCATCAAGGCCATTAGCCATTTAGGTTGCGTGTGGACTGCCACACGCAACCTTTCTCGTTGGTTACACTTATTGAACTCTTTTACTTATGCAGCCATCAAGCTTGAAGATGCACTGCTACACAACCTTTCTCTTTGGTTGCAGAAGTTCAACTCATTTAGTTTATGCAGCCATCAAACTCGAAGATAGACTGCCACACAACCTTTCTCTTTGGTTGCAGAAGTTCAACACATTTAGTTTATGCAGCCATCAAGCTCGAAGATGCACTGCTCACACAACCTTTCTCTTTGGTTGCAGGAGTTCAACTCCCATCTTACATTCTTTCTCTCTCTCCCCGTCAGCTCACCCCCTGCGAGACACCCCCACAGACAGGATGTTTTTCTGGACATAGGACATTGACCTCCCCTATGCAGGGAACCTGGGTTTCGACGTAACAATGACCAAAGAAGTGAAAACCAATGCGTTAAAAATTACTTTTATGTGTGCATCCCTATATTACAAATTTAACTGTCGAAATTATGAGAAAATATTAATTTTGATTTTAAATTAATATTCTTGCGAATATATGACTGATATCGCCTGTTTTACTTATGAATTAACAGTGATGAGTTCGCAGAATAATTAAATTACATTCTGCGAACTCATAATGAGCGTGCATCTTCGAACATCTAATATAACAGTTTCTATGTTTAACTTTCAGTGACCTCAGTGACGGAGTGATAATCCCTACATACCCGATTGTTATAACACATCAAACCAGACTCTTAGTTGAAGTTGTTAGCACTTTTAGTTCAACTTACATGAAACTATTTTTTTCTAAAATGAAATTGATCAAACACAAAAACGGATACTAACTTGCATAACGGACTTAATGGAGGCTAACTTGCAACACCCATTACGATGTGCAAATACCAAATAGAGATCGATTTGCAAAAGCTAAGTGAAAGAATGGAGAAACAAATATCTCACTAGTAAAATAAATATTTTTTAATGATTTCATTTTTTTTTTTTATTTCGTTTATGTTTATATATTTTTTATATTTCCTTTTTAGTGTTATATATTTCTTTACAATGTGCGTTTAGTATCATTATTATTATTATATTATCTGTTTACATGTAAAAATAAAAGTAAATACGCAGACAATAACTCATTATGTTTCAATTTTTCACTCTAAAAAATGCCTGTAGTGGGTCTAAATCTAATAGGGGGATATATAATTTTATTTGAAGTCCGTGGAGTTATGATGCATTTCCAAAGTGGCCCGGAAGATTATTTGGGTTGCCCACCCCTGGTTTAACCACAATGATTCTCAAAGTTCGAGGCTTGAAGGAGTTGAATTTTTTTTGTGAAAGAGGTAAATAAAAATTTGTTCATCTTATGTTAAAAATAATAAAAAATGCGTGTAAAAAATACTTTTAAATTGACCTAAACTGTATATATAATTTCAATATTCTTAATGACTACATTTATTTGATTAAAAAATTACGAAATTTAAATTTTAAGACATCAAAGATCACGAATTTTTTTTATTTGAATTACTGGAGATTTTTGTTGGATACTATCCTACTACATGCATAAAGTGAAGTACATCAATAATTTGATTTTTCAATTCCTACTATTAATTCCCTCTCTCCCTTTGTATATCTTGTTCAAATTTCCAATCGTTATTAAAATACTTTTTATTCCTCCACTCAAGTTTAAATACATTTTTTGAACTTGTAGTGGAGGACACTGGATGTTAATACAGTTTTTTTTTTTCAATATTAATTCATTAATTTATTTTTATTAATTAATTTTAGTTTTTTTTTTTTAGATTTAAGTTGCATGTATCTAATAATAGATGGCGCCAGATGTAAGAGGAAAATTTCAACTTTATTTGTAAAGGAATTTTCTGCAATATAATGAAAAAAAAAAGGAGGAATTGACTTTTATATTACTTGTTATGTATAAAATATATCTCGTCCCATTTGACAATGACACATTGGGAACAACTGGTTTATACCAATAGTTCTCAAACAAATTGGATTGAATGGATATAAATTAAGTGGAGGACAGCAGATAAAAATTAAATAATCTTAGGGTAAAATATATATAAATAAAAACATTTAAAAAATATGGAATGACTTTTTTTTAGTTGGTTTAATGGTTTACAAACAAAAGGGTTTGGAACAACTAGTTCGTCTGGTGGTATTTACAATTGTTATAATATCCCAATAAAGGTTAAATATCACAATAATATAATATCCAATATCACTGAATATTATGAAAAGAATGAACAAAATATATAAATTTTGTTCGATCTTAAAAAGCGATCAAAATTTGATGAAAAAGCGATCATTAATAATGTTAAAATTTATAAATATTAACATTATTAATGATAACTTTTGTTTTCCATGATAACTGGGATTTAAAATCTAAAAACATCAGAAATCCTTTATTTTTTCAGATTTATTTTATCACAATAAATGTATGTCATTTTTATTTGGTAAATATCATATTAATGCATATAACTAATGCAGCAATGATAATCGGTTTCATAGTTCCCAGGACTATTTGGAATCAGACTATTCCATAAGCAACATTTCGTAATTGGTTACAAAAAATGTTTCTTGCAGTTCCAGCAAGTAATACGAAATTATTATTATAAGGTGTCTTTATTTCAAATAAATACATATTTAATGATGAATTTTTTTTTTTTTTTTAATTTGCATTATAAATAGAAGCTCATTTTTTTCTTTATACCAGAGATCTCCAAACTACGGCCCGCGGGACAAATTAAGGCCCACCAGTGTCATCCATCCGGCCCGCGATAGCGAATAGATTATTGTTGCTGTAATAAGTTGGATAAAAAACACAGAATGATAATAACACGGTTTTATTTATTTGCTAGGTAAAGCTTAATGACAAGCATAATACACAGAAAATTTAACTTAAGCATTAACAACTAACAAATAATTGAAATGAATCTCACTAACATTATAAACTAGTGAACATCCGCGGTTACCCTCGGTAGTTATGTTGGGGGTAAGGAGTATCGCATATGTATGTATATCGATATTTGGAATGTATATATCTTGAATCAAACATATGATTTTTATCCTGAAAATCTCTCAGGAACGGAAAAGCTAAATTAACACGAATGAAACCGCGGGGTATTCACTTGCAAAAAAAATACTAATGAGATTTATGTAATTGCGATTTTTCACTGACAATAGTTTGTAATTACCAAGCGTATGCTCCCTCAGAGCGCTTACTCGGCGACTGGTCTAGAAATTATAGATGGTGGTAAAACGGTTTTGGCCCTTGGTACTTACTAGAGTAAACAGTATGGCCATAAGTCTGGAAAGTTTGGAGACCCCTGCTTTATACCAACAAATTGCAGTTTTTGTCATTAGGCAAGATGTAAAGCTACCTTTGATATTGGGATCAAAATCCATGATATACTCGCTTTCTCTACGAGTTTTCAATAATTCCAACAATCTATTCAGTTAATAGTGCAACACAGTCGTCCTTGTATAACATGCCATCATATTAATCACATGCGCTAAAAAATGTTTCATTATCTAATTCATTAGCATTTCTTACAATTGAGCAAATAGACGTAAATTGAGTTTAGCTCCTTGACACAAAACGGCTCTTCAATGTACACTATTTTGCAAATATTTTCAGCAAAATGTGTTTCAAAACCTATGACATCATTTACACAATGTGGTATGATATTTTTAAGTTCTGCCGCCATATTGCCAGCAGTTGATGAATCACTGAAATATAATACAGAGTTTAGATACATGCATGCAAAGCGTCTTTCAAATATTTGTCAAAACTGCAAAGGCATGAAGAAGATTTATATAGTGCGTTGACGTTTTAATGGTGGTAATATGGGAATCAACACCATCGAAACAATTTGAGACAGCGTTTTTCAATTCCTACTATTAGTTCACACTCTCCCTATATACACTAAAGTGACAAAAGTCATGGGATACCTCTTAATATCGTGTCGGCCCTCCTTTCCCTCGGCGAAGTGCAGCAACTCGACGTGGCATGGACTCAACAAGTCGTTGGAAGTCTTCTGCAGGAATATTGAGCCATGCTGTCTCGATGGACGTCCATAATTGTGAAAGCGTTGATGGTGCAGGATTTTGGACACGAACAGACCTCTCAATGATGTCCCATAAATGCTCGATGGGATTCATGTCGGGCGATCTGGTTGGCCAGATCATTCGTTGGGATTGTCCAGAATGTTCTTCAAACCAATCGCGAACAGTTGTGGCCAGGTGAAATGGCGCATTGTCATCCATAAAAATCCCATCGTTGTTTGGATATATGAAGTCCATGAATTGCTGCAAGTGATCTCCAAGTAGCTGAACATAAGCATTTCCAGTCAATGTTCGGTCCAGTCGCACCAGAGGACCAACTCCATGCAATGAAAAAAACAGCACACACCATTACGGAGCCACCACCAGCTTGAACAGTGCCTTGCTGACAGTTTGGGTCCATGGCTTCGTGGGGTCTGCGCCACACTCGAACCCTATTATCAGCTCTTACCAACTGAATTCGTGACTCATCGGACCAGGCCACGGTTTTCCATTCATCTAGGAACCAACCGATATGCTCACGTGCCCACGAGTCGCTGCAAGCGATGTCGTTCTGTCAGTAAAGGCACTCGAGTCGGTCTTCTGCTGGAATAGCCCAAGAAAGCCAAATTTATCCGCACAGTTCTAACAGACAAGTCCCTTGTACGTCCCACATTGATTTCTGCGGTTATTTGACGCAGTGTTGCTTGTCTGTTAGAATTTACGACTCTTTGCAGACGTCGCCGGTCTCGGTCGTTAAGTGCAGGCGGTCGACCACTGCGCTGTCCATGGTGGGATGTTATGCCTGAAATTTCATACTCTCGGCACACTCTTGACACAGTGGATCTGGGAATGTTGAATTCCCTAACGATTTCGAAATGGCATGACCCATGCGTCCAGCTCCAACTAACATTCCGCTTTCAAAGTCTGTTAGTTTCCGTCGTGCGGTCATCATCACGTCAAAACCTCTTCACATGAATAACTTGAACAGAAATGAAAGCTCTGCGAAAGCACTGCGCATTTATACTTGTTCTACGCGATGCTACTGCCATCTGAAAATTTGCATATTGCTATCCCATGACTTTTGTCACTTCAGTGTATATATATTGTTCAAATTTCCAATCGTTAATAAAATATATATTTTATTCATCCACTCAACTTCAAATACATTTTTTTAACTTGCAGTGGATGACACTTGATGTTAATACAGTTTTTTCAAATATTAATTCATTAATTAAATTTAATTAATTAATTATATTTTTTTAGATTTAAGTTGCATGCATCTAATAATAGATGGCGCCAGATGTAAGAGGAAAACTTCAACTTTATTTGTAAAGGACTTTTGTGCAATATAGTGAAAGAAAAGTAGGAATTGACTTTAAATTTTTTATATTACTTGCTAAACAACCGTTGGTAGAAAGGACGAAAAGCAAAACACTGGGATGAATCAATGTATTCCAAACCGGAAGTGAGTCAAGGTCAATGTCTGACGATCGTTGAGGAAATGTTTTTAATAATATTGTAAAATATATTGTGATAACACTCATGAAAGATCAGGTTTCATCGATATAATACTAGGGTGAGTCATACGTAATGGGTGAAAATGTAAAGAAGCATATTTTTCTTTCCTATCAAAAGGGTATTTGGCCGTCGTCTCTCTAATCGACGATGGAAAAATCTTCCTGCTTTGACATCAATTATTTTATACGAATTTTTGACTTGCCAAAAAAAAAAAAAAACGTCTCATCAAATTGAACGAAACAGGCACGTACTGTTTTTGTTCTCACATTTATTATCAGTAATTTTAGTAACCAGTAGCAAATTAAAGGTGTGGATAAAACAAAAACATTTGATTTGACAACGAACATTTTCCTTTCTAATCTAAAGGGTATCTCCCTGTCATATTTCTAATCGACGTTGGGGAAATCTCCCTGCTTTGACGACATCGGTTATTTATATAAATATTGATTTAGCAAGTAAAAAATAAGTTTCATAAAAGTGAACATAGCATGCACTGTTTTGTCGTCACATTTAATATTAATATTTGGTGGCAAATTAAAAGTGTGGATAAAACAAAAAACATTTGATATGACAACCAATATTTCCTTTCTTATCTAAAGAGTATTTTCCTGTCATCTTTGCAATCGTTGGGGAAATCTCTTTGCTTTGACATCAGTTATTTTCTACGAATGCTTGACTTGAAAAAAGAAGATATGTCTGAACAAATTGAACATAACAGGCACTGTTTTGTTATCAAATTTATTATACTAATTTTAGTAACTGATGGCAAAATAAAGGTTTATATTTAAAAAAAAAAAACCCATTTTATATGACAACGAACATTTTCCTTCCCTATCGAAAGTGTATTTTCCTGTCATCTTTCTAATCGACTTTGGAGAAATCTTCCAGCTTTGACATCAGTTATTTTATGCGAATACTTTATTTGGAAAAAAGATGTCTCATCAAATTGAACATAACATTCACTGTTTTGTGATCACATTTAATATAAATAATTTCTGTAACTGGTGGCAAACTAAAAAGAAGCTAAAAAAGACATTTAATATGATAACTAACATTTTACTTTCCTATCGAAAGGGAATTTCCCCGTCATCTTTCTAATCGACTTTGGGGAAATCTCCCTGCTTTGACATCAATTATTTCATACAAGTCCATGATAAAGATGGTATATGGTATATGCAAAATAGATGGTATAAATGGAAGATTTTGTTATGTGCTTAGAGAAGTATAGATCTCAAAGGGGAAAGATTAAGAGAGGTGATAGCATGCTCGGATGCATTTGGTAATAAAAGTAAACAGGCAATGAAAACATAGCTTAGAAAATAAAAATTTAAATATATTTATGTTTGTACATGGGCCTGAATGGCCGAGTGGCTAGCGCTCTGGCGCTCGGTACGACAGGTTTCGGGTTCGAGACCCGCCGGTGCCATGGATACTTGCAGTGGTTCGGAATCCACTTTAAACTGTAGGTCCCGGTCTAATGTGATCGCAGAGCGTTGCGGGGGGCATTGTTACTCCGCGTCCGTGGCTTATCTTCAAGTTACACGCGCCCCCGGGGCTATGCAAAGTGAGTAACGTCTGTGCAGCGCTTGCCTTAAGGCATCCAAGACCAAGCTGTCTCAGTGTTTGCCAGCTGCATTAGAAAGAAAAAAAAATGTTTTTACATATTTCCCATGTTATGTAACATTACTAGCATTATTTTCCAAGCAAAATCCTGTTTATAACGAAAAGTTGTCACATTCACTGACAAGTCTGAACAAGCAAATATCCGTAGACAATGGTGTCGGTGACCGGTGTAATTTTCTTATAGTAATATGTACGTGTAATTCCTTATTGATTATACAATAATAAAACCTGTTTTTATGCGGTCCTATTCTTGTGCGATTTTTTTGTACGGTACATAAAAAAATTCCCTATATTAGACCTATAACGGCCTATATTTTACCTATAACGACTTCAAGAAGAGGGCGACTTTCACGTTCATGGGAACACATTAATTTTTATTTACAAATATTATGAAAATATATGGGGTGGAAATAAATAGTTATAAAAATATATGGGGGCACAGGGTGGTTATAATTAAGGTGATCCTATTCAAACCCCTCTAGAACACTTTCTGCTCAACGGATTTTGATGAAACTTGTTATATACGATATATGGACCCTGGGGAAAATATTTCTGCAATAAAAAATACTTTAAAATTTGACCAACAGGGGCAATATTCAAAAATTTCTTGTGCAAATTAGTCAAACCTATAAAGAGATTTACAGGCAAACCCAGAAAGAAAGGTAGCAATAGCTTCACTGCACTGAGGGAATATCGTCGTTTAAAGGGATTGCTAAAAGGGCCCATGTCGTGATTCCTAAAAGATTGTGTGTATGGAGGAGAAATTCGGACTTTACCTGAGTTGAAATCCTACAATACACGCCACGTTACTGAAATTCCCTGAGAGTTTTTCTCTCTACCATTGAACACGCTATAAAGAGCTTTCAACATGTAATTGATGTGAATGGACCACACGTTGAGGTTTTGATAATTTTTTGTCCTTCTTTAGAAGCCACTGTTCCCTCTGGTGGTCAAAATTTGAGCAATTTTTTTATTGCGGAAATCTTTTTGCCCATGATCCATATACCGTATATAACAGATTTCATCAAAACCCGTTAGGTAGAACGGGTTCTAGAGGATTTTGAATAGGGTCACTTTAATTATAACCACCCTATATATTATATATACAAAAACAGAACTCTGGGTTATTACACAAAGAAATGAAAGTTAAAAATTCAGAGTTCAAATTTCAGAGTTCTCTTGTATACGTAGAATATAATTGTTTGGTCAGCGACATCTTAATTATCACATGACCTGATTCCAGAAATTATAAAGAGTTCACTTTGAAAATAGGCAGAAACTCCGGCCTATTCAGTAACTTTAGGTAAAAAAGAAAAACAAAAATTTTTGTCAACTCGTCGCAGAACTCTGCTTTTTCTGCAAAAACCTCGCTTTAAGAAAATCCATCTAGCGAGCATTTCTGAACTCATGGTCTATCATCTATCACGATGGAACAATTCACGGTGTAGTGCATTTTTGTATCTATAATTGTTTCGACCTGTGAAGAGATCGCACAGACGATCGCTAATTTCATGATTCTCATTGTACATGACACTGATAATAGGCTACTAGATTTGAGTGACATGTTGTTCTCATGAGTACAAAACACTGATTGCATGTAATATAACTACTCACAACACTGCTTGTCTGTGAAAAATTTTAGTGATGGTTTGTTATTATGTACTTGTCATAGAATATATATTCCTCTCTCCTGGGAATGAAATGGCACAACTCTTTCCATGAGAACTAATGATACAAGCCTTTGTTCGCATAGAAAACCAAAAAAGATTGATTGAGTAAAAATGTATTGTAGGATTACTAAGTAGAGAGGAAACATTCTACGATATCCATATTTTTGCGATTTCTACGATATCATGTTTAAAATCACAGAGAATAAGCACACGCATTTGTTTAATAATGTATCGTTACTTTTGAAAAGAGTGCTTTAATAACTCACTGAAAAATAAATATATCAGATTTTACCATTCATTTGCGAAAAATTAATTTTTTTATAATCTGGCTAGCTGGTGGTTAAAAAAATGTATTAAATAATTTATGGATGTAATTACGGTGGTATTAAAATCTTTTCATATAAAAAATGTGGGTCTTAGTCTTAGTTTTAATGCTACAAAGCTATATAAAAATCATTCAATGATTCATTTATGAATTTCATCCAGTAAAATATTAGTGGAATTAATTTTTATAACCAAATAAATTACAGATTAAGGGTTTAAGCTAGAAGCGATAAAAATTTATTGAATTATGCGCAGCGCTTGATATTTCGGAACAAAATATCAGTGTGTTTTTTATGAACTTGTCAAATTCTGTTTAAAATTGCCATGGATTATTGCAATGATTATTTTTACTTAAAAAAAGAAACAATGAGCTTTAACATAATATTATTTGTGTTCTTTTAAAAAATAAAATGTAGAAATATATGATTTGTTTCCCAATGAGAACAGCTGGCTGTAACTGTAACCCACTGAACAAGCGTCCATTAATTTTTTATTAAGAAAATTTTTATAATAATGTATTAAATTTTTTAAAACTTATTTAGAAGTCAGTAATATTTATTTCTTTTTTTGGATTAAAAAAAGAAATAAATATTATTGAATTCTAAATAATTCTACATTTTCTTGGGAGGAAAGCGATATATATACATATACTTATATATTTGAATTTCCCGGAGCATATGGAATTTCAATTAAATTATGGTATTAAAAAAAGTCAATTATTATTTATTATTATTTTTTTTTTTTGCTTTAGACAATTCGATCGTTCTTTATCTATAGCCTTATCTAAGCTATAAAGAGCAGAAAAAAATTATTTTTCTTCCGAGTTGCTATTTCATAGAATTGGTTATTCTATTTACTATATACTAATACATTGTTTTCTAAAAAACAATGACGTGCATTGTCGGCAAATCCTTAAAGTCAGTAACTTATTTTTCTTCGAGCAATAGAGGTAATTATTTTAAAATGATCGAGTTGTAAAGGTTGTAAAAAAGATTGTAAAATCAAACATTGTTAATGTTCGAGATACAGAGGTCCTATTTTTTTTCGAGCTACGGAGGGAAATATATGCCAAAATGGCTTGTGGGCTAATGGCTAATTATTTTGACTTATAGAGGGTTGAAATTTATTTTCAAGAAATAAATTTCAAGTAATGGTTTTGGGGCTTGAAGAGAAGGGAACAAAAATATTTTCGAGTTGTAGAGGTTTTCGACTTATCGGGGTTCGACTTATCGGGGTTCGACTTAAAGAGGTTCTACTGTATTATATATTTTCGTTATACACTAAAATTATTGCATAAAAAATACAAGACATGTTATAAGCATGCGTAATTTGCAAGTATGTATATATGTCCATATGTAATGAAGTGTTTTCGACTTGTTTGATCTATTTAAATAATTTTCTATTGTTTGACATAATTTATCTATTCATTCAAAAAAGAATTTTTCAAAAACAGATCATTATATGATATTGCAGCTACAAGCCTAATAATGTTACATACATCTTGGGCCACCACTCATCAAGCAATGCCCTCCAGTTCCGGTTGATAGGTGGGAGGGGGTTGACAGGCTGCAATTCGTTGGCCAAGCATATCCCACACATGCTCTATTGGTTTCAAGTTAGGTGAGCAGGCTGGCCAATCCATACGGGTGATATCCTCCAATTGAAGGCATTCGTCTACAATGTTTTCACGGTGGACGGGCGTTGTCATTCATAAACAGAAATTCAGCACCCATGGCGCCCCAGAAACAAACGTACATGTTGTTCCAGAATGACATCCCGATAGATGTGGCCTGTCATCGTTACACTCTGAACATGCAGGTCAGTTCGAATCAAGAATAATTCATCCCCAAACGAGCCGCTGCACCACCATAACGGTGTCGTTCAATGGTGTTCTCTTGGTGGTAACGGGTACCTGGCGCTCTCCATATGAAAGTCCGGCGAGAATCAGACTGCAAACTAAACCTGGACTCGTCAGAAAACATCACACAAGACCACTGTTGCGAGTGTCCTCAATGCAAGGCTCTCTACTCAGGTTAATCGCAGGCGGCAGTGAGTTGCGGATACATCCTGACAGGCCTAAGAGCATATAGACCTATGTGCCCTAATCTGTACACGGTCTGCCATGAAACTGTCGTACCGGTAGCTGAAGAGAGCTGACGAGACAGGTCAGATTCTGTGCTCCGTCTGTTTCTTTTGGCAGTAACTGCTAAATACCGGTCCTCATTTGGCGTTGTAACTCGGATGTGACCTGTGCTGTCACATCTACTCACATACTATCATCTTGGAATCGTTGCCAAATCCTGGAGATGACACTCTGGGCGATTCCAAGTTCCTCGGATACTTCCAGCTGGGTACGTCCACATTCCGGTCGTCCGATAATTCTACCACGTAAACAATCATCCAAATGGCTTCCTTTGTGCCATAACTATGCGGCTATTGCTCTGAAAAGCTTTTTAAAGCTCTTGTGAACAATTTTTACTTCTTTGCCACCATTCATTATATACCCCTCTCTTACACTCTCGTCATTGTGACGTACTATCCGCGCCATCTGGTGGTTTCCAGTAATTTACATATTTTCTTCATGATGTGTGTGATAATCCTACAGGTGAAATTTTTATTTTAGAGTTCAATTTCTGTGTGATTCTGAATTATTCTTAATTTATGGACATGAGTGTATATGTAATGCTGTTTTCAAGATTGATATAAATAATTTTCTATTAAATTTATCTATTCATTCAGAATTTATGATCATTATTATATTGCGCTAATAAAATATAATGTACATACACTCATGTCCATAAATTAAGGACAATGAATCACAGAAACATGCAAAAGAAGAATATAAAATACAGGAAACCACCAGATGGCGCGGATAGTACGTCACAATGATGGAGTGTAAGAGAGGGGGTATATAAGGAATGTTTGCAAAGAAGTAAAATTGTTCACAAGCGCTTTAAAAGCCTTTCAGTGCAAAAACCACATAGTTATGGCACAAAGGAAGCATTTGGATGATTTTTTACGTGGTGGAATTATCGGACGACTGGAATGTGGACGTACCCAGCTGGAAGTATCCGAGGAACTTGGAATCGCCCAGAGTGTCATCTCCAGGCTTTGGCAACGATTCCAAGATGATGGTAATGTGAATAGATGTTACAGCCGCCCCGAGTTACAACGCCGAATGAGGACCGGTATTTATCAGTTACTGACAAAAGAAACAGACGGAGCACAGCATCAGACCTGTCTCGTCAGCTCTCTTCAGCTACCGGTACAACAGTTTCAAGGCAGACCGTTGCAGGCGCTTAGGGCACATTGGTCTATATGCTCGTAGGCCTGTCAGATGTGGTCCACTTCCGCAACTGTCGCCTGCGATTAACCTGGAGTAGAGAGCATGCATTGTGGACACCGCAACAGTGGTCTTGTGTGATGTTTTCCGACGAGTCCAGGTTTAGTTTGCAGTCTGATTCTCGCCGGACTTTCATATGGAGAGCGCCAGGTACCCGTTACCACCAAGAGAACACCATTGAACGACACCGTTACGGTGGTGCAGGATGGCTCGTTTGGGGAGGAATTATTCTTGGTTCCAGAACTGACCTGCATGTTCAGAGTGTTAACGATGACAGACCACATCTATCGGGATGTCATTCTGGAACAACATGTACGTTTGTTTCGGGGCGCCATGGGTGCTGAATTTCTGTTTATGGATGACAACGCCCGTCCTCACCGTGCAAACATTGTAGACGAATGCCTTCAATTGGAGGATATCACCCGTATGGATTGGCCAGCATATTCACCGGACTTGAATCCAATAGAGCATATGTGGAATATGCTTGGCCGACGAATTGCAGCCCGTCAACCCCCTCCCACCTGTCAACCGGAACTTCCGGAGGGCATTGCTTGATGAGTGCTGTAATATTCCCCAAGATCAGATTGATAATTTGATACTCAGCATGCCTAGGCGTTGTAAGGCCTGTATTGCATCGTCCGGGAGACATACTCCATATTAACCATCATACAAACCATGTTATAGTGTTTTTTGTAAATAGGTTCTTTTTTAAAATTTGCACCAGGGAGTAAAAATCGCAATTTTTATTAATTATGTCAAACATATAGCATCTTTTTTTTGCTCTTTACCTTTTGTTTAATAAATAGACTTTACAAATCAGTCAAATTTGTTTTGCTTCTGTCTCTTTCTTTGCCTGGACTTCATTATCCTTAATTTATGGACATGAGTGTATTTTTCAAATATAATAATAATAACCTATTTATCATAATAATATTTCTAGTATTCAAATGTTGAACTGAATACTTGCCTAAAAAAAAAAATTGCATAACACTTTTAAAATATTTTTGAAAAAACATTATAATTCTAAAGGTAAGAACATATTCCAATTCACAAATTGCGTACATGACTTGTTGATTTTTAAATGTTACTAACAATACATTTATTTTTGCCGTAACTAAATATATCTTAATTTTTGCCCTAAATAAATTTAGAGATGTAGGGGTTAGAATATAAGGCATAAACAATAGCATTGGTACTTTTTACTCGATATGTCCAAATACTAGACAAACTTATTCTAAATATAAATAAAAAATTAGCATCTCCAGCTTTATTTGCTATCTAGATCATTTAGACAATGTTATAGTTTTTAGAATGGTGCATATTACTCATATACTAATGTGCCCAAAAAAGTAAGACCAAATATTTTTTTTTTTAAAAACTCTTTATTTATTCTACCAAATTTATTTCATCACCTTCAAATTAATCCCCGGAATGCACTTATGTCAACTTTTTCCAATCCTCAGTGCGTGCTAAAAAGTCACCGGCAGGGATGTTCTTCAAAGCACGCGGCGATTCACGTTGAATCTCTTCAATTGACTCATAACGGTGTCCCCGGAGTGGTCTTTTGAGTGTAGGGAACAGCCAAAAGTCGCATGTTGTGAATACGGTGGTTGTGAAGAGATATGGGTTTCATTTTTGGTAAATTTACAAAGAATCAATGCAGTGTGATCTGACGCATTCTGTGTTTTCGGTACCAATCGAGTACCAATGGAATTAACTGATCCTTTTGAAATTCCAACATCATAGGCAAGGTCTCTAATTGTAAATTGACGGATTGCAAGCACCAAATCATTAATTTTTTGGACGTGAGCTTCTTCGATCGAGGTTGATGGTCGACCAGAGGACTCTTCGTCTTCAACGCGTTCTCTGCCTTCTTTGAACTGCTTAAAACCCTGTAAACATTTCTTTCCGATACAGAAATGCTCACCGAATGTCTTCTGCAACATTCTATACGTTTCCGCACACAAAAATTGAATGCAAGTTCTTTACTCAATAAATTCAGGCATTTCAAAAATCGCCGGAATCAGTTTTAGCGTCTCACGAAACCAAGCGTAACTGAAACACTAATGAATATTTTGACGTCAAATTTCCCACATGTTCAAGGACAGTTCCAGCAACCTAAAAAAGAAGAAAAAAATGAAATTCCATAAGCCCTGGGAATTTTAAATTGAAAATTGGTCTTGCTTTTTGGACACAATATATACATTCACTTCTTTAATATTAACTTTATTTATCTGTGGAAAATCAGTTGCATTTTTTAAAGCATTCAGTTAAATTTTAATCCAAAATTTGAACCATTAATAATAATCTACGACGAGTAAAAGAATTGATTAAGATTAATTGATAGTGATTGATGAACATAATTTACTACGAGTAAAAATGTATTTGCTACCAGATAATTACAATAAAAAAATTATAGTAAACTATTAGAGTTTAAAGATACAAATAAAATGTTCCTTTATCTGTTCATCTATTTATCTTTTCTTGTAGTAAGAAAATCAGTTTCAAGAAAAATAAATTTAATGCTCATTTCTATTTTTGATCACTAAAAGTTTGGCGGCTTCTTTGTGTTAAAGATTTAATTAAATCGAAACATTCAAAATCAAAACATACTTATAGAACACTATTGAAATGGAAGACATTGTGAAATGTAAAGATGATAGAGACGATAAAACGTTAGAAACTGTGACCAAAAAGTAAGACCATTTTTTTTTCAAAAACTCTTTATTTATTCTTCCAAATTTTTTTCCTCGCCTTCATAGTAATCCTCTCCGGATACAATGCACTTATGCCACCTTTTTTTTTTCCCGATCCTCAATGCATGCTAAAAAGTCATCGACAGGGGCGACCTTCAAAGGGCGCTGCGATCTACATTGAATCTCTTCAATCGACTCAAAACGATGCCCCCTAAGTGGTCTTTTGAGTTTAGGGAATAGCCAGAAGTCGAACTGTGTGAATACGGTGGTTGCGAAACGAAATGGGTTTAATTTTTGGGGAAAAAGTCACGAAGAATCAATGCTGTGTGAGTTGGCGCATTCAATGTTTTCGGTACCAATCGAGATTTGACGCGTTTGAGGCTTACAATGGAATTGACCGATCCTTTTGAAATTCCAACATCATCAGCAAGGACACAGTAGTAATTAAAGTTTTACGGCAAGCTCAAGGAAGAATCATTTTTATGTGGCATAAATGAGTTTATTACTGAGGATGATTTCGATTTTCTGTGAAAATGTAGTTGTATTTCATGAATATCTTTTCAGTAGTTTTTAATTTATTTTTGAATATTTTTTAAGTATACAACTTTACATGCATGCATACGAACAGGCTGATCACAACCTAAGGTGATTGGTTTGATCGTTGACCTAGTTAGCATATACATCAAGGATAATTGTAGTGTTAACTAAATCGAGATTAGCTGCAGTTTAAAAAGTTTTGGCCAATTGGCCAAATGGTTAGCGATCTGGCCGTTGGTACTACAGGCAGATTCGAATACTGGCGGTGGAATTAATGTTTGTTAGTTGTTCGGAATCCACATTCAATTGTAGATCCCGGTCTAATTAGTCTAAAGTGTGCACAAACAGACTGTAACCAAACTAAACCGTAAAATGAAAACATCTTTTTTTTTTTTTTTAAAAGTGGCTGTAGGCAGACGACATTGCCGCATTATGGGGCTCTTAATGAAGAAGAAGAAGAAGAAGAAGAAGTTTATTTATTATTTAAACTATACATAAAGTAATTAAATATATTATTGTTAGATAATTTTCGAGTTTTGTTTTTATGTGCAGCCGTGGAACTAGTTGTTATCATCTTATGAGATGCCTCAGGGTTCAGTTGTTGAATTTAAAATTAGACAGTTACCTCTCGAAGTGTCATGTTTAAGTGTCATGTCATTTGAAAACAGGAATCATTCTGCAATATTGTTCTGTTCTCCGATGTGAATAAATTGTATCTGTACGAGAATGACGGACAATATAAAGTATGGAGGAAAATTGAGAAAGAACTGGATCCTAGTAACATAGTAAAAATATTTAAGTTTCGAGATGGATCCGTCCTCGTTTGGGGCTGTATGACAGCAGGACGAGTAGAAAAACTGATGGCAGTATGGATAGAATGACTTATATTGACATCTAATAGGATAATTTTAACTATATTAATTAACGCTGTCAAAGTGGGACTTAGGTCAAACTTCGTCTTCCAGCAAGACAATGACCCGAAACATATGGCGAAAATAGTCAAGTTGTGTTCATTGTACCACTGCCAGCAGCTTCTATATGCTCCATCCCAATCTTCACACCTAAATGTCATAGAAAATTTTATGGGCTCAATTGGAAAGACATGTCTATGTGACGAATAAAGAGGATCTAAAGAAGGTCTTTAAGAGAAGAGAGGGCAAAAATGTAAGTTGAAACAATTAAAAAGCTGGTGGAATCCATCCATGAAAGATTTCAAAATGTGAGCCAGGTAAAAGGATGTACAACTAAATATTAATTTGCTATTTTTATGGAAATAAATAGAGGTGTATACTCAATTTTGTGATGTAGTCTTTTCTCCAAGTGTCATATTAATTTTTTTTTAAATAAATTCAATTTCGTAACTCTTTTCTTTACACATTGGAAGAGGCGAACAAATAGTATTCACAGTAAAAAACACGATTTTCTTATAGCAAAATTTAGCTCATTAGATAAATACATACATTACACGTTTAGGTGTATATTCAATTTTGAGACTCACTCCATATAATGTGGTATATGGGAGTATGTCACTGGACACTTTGGCATACCCAATATTTTATACAGTAAACCCCCATATACTACTTAAAAACCTCTTATATACCGTAGTTTTTTTAAAACATTTTTAGACAAAAAAAGCATACAAAAAAAATATAGAACCTCTATAAGTAACCCTAATTTTTCAACTTTTATGCATTTCTTAATTTATTCTTTAACCCATTTGCAGATGAAGTTTTTTTTTCAATCGTATTACGAGCAACTCGAAGAGATTTTATTGAAAAGATCATAATCACATGTAAATTTGATATGCGCATTAAAAGAAATGCATTTTTTATATTGTTATTTCCATTGTCGTCGTAGCGGAGCCCTTGAGCTTGAAGACAAATTTTGAAGGGCTCCGCTCCGGAGCCCTCGAGTGCAAAGGGATAAAAATACAGAAGTGTAGAATGTGGAAATTTTAATGAAAATATAGGTGTGATTAAGGAACATTAAAGATAAAATGTAATAGATTCCTGATGGCCAATTGGTAGTACTTTGACCTTTGGTACAATAGGCTCCAGATTCGAATTTTGGCGATGGCATGGATGGTTGTTAGTGGCTTGGAATCCACGTTAAACTGTAATTCTCAATCTAATTAGCCCAAAGTGTGCACAAAATGACTGTAGAGTGCCAAACCAAACCAAAATATTTCTATTCTGTCATCTGACTATCATAATCGCCCCTTTAATCTCATATATCCGTACCATTTACAGTGTTATATAGACTATTTATGAATTGACAGATCACGGCCCTAGTCATACATCCATTATTTCAAGACACACCCTTTTTATTTAATTTACATACACAATTTTATCTGTAACTTTAAGTTGCTCGAATCAATTTTGTTCATTACTTTATTAGCATAAAAACAATTTGGCTTTAATTTTTTCCGGCTTGGGTTTGGTTTGTCATTTTGTGCACACTTTCTGCTAATTAGATCGATAATTACAGTTTAATGTGGATCCCAAAACCACTCATAAACATCCCCGCTACCACCAGTAATCGAACCTACAGCCAGTAGTGGTATCAAAGGCCAGAGAAATCAGGCCGCTTTAGCTGATTGGTTCGCTCTAGGAATCTAAATTTCTGAAATTTGGTCCTATTTTATTATTTGAACTTGTGATAATCCTATTTGCACTTTAGCAGCATCTGGAAAAAAAAATTAAACGTTCCACTCCCTTAATTAAACTGTCCTAAACAAAATTGTCGTAGCAACTACCCTGTGGCGGGGCCTGAATGCTCTGCCGCTCGGTACCACATGTTTCGGGTTCGAGTCCCGGCAGTGCCATGGATGTTTATAGTGGATCGGAATCCACTTTAAACCGTAGGTCCCGGTCTAACAGGATCATAGAGCGTTGAGGAGGTATTCTTACTCTGCATCCGTAGTTTATCTTTTAAGCTACAAGCACCTCCAGAGTAGTGCTAAGTGAGTAACGTCGGTACAGTTTTAGGGCCTGAATTGCCAAGTGGCTAGTGCTGTGGCGCTCGGTTTTGGGTTAGAATCCCCGGCAGTGCCATGGGTGTTTATAGTAGTTCAGAATCCACTTTAAACCGTAGGTCCCGGTCTGATATGATCGCTGGGCGTTGCGGAGGTATTGTTACTCCGCGTCCGTAGCTTATCTTCATGCTACACGCACTTCCTGGGTAGTGTTAAGTGAGTAACGTCGGTGCAGCGCTTGCCTTAAGGCATCCGAGACAATTGTCTAAATGTTTGACAGCTGCATTAAAACACAAAAGAAATACTCTGTGGCACTTTTAGTCTTCGCTGTAAAAGTTGGCAGCTCAATATTTGGTTTGGGGTTTCGCTTTACATTTACTTTTTGCACACTTTGGACTAGTTAATCTTACACTTTGGGGTTTACAGTTTGAGTGGTTTCCGAACCAGTAACGCACATCCATGATACCGCCAGGATTCGAACCTGAAGCGGTGGCCAAGTGGCTAGAGCTCTGACTTTTGGTACCACAGGTTTCAGGTTCGAATCTGGGCCCTGGCATGGATTTTGGTTCGGAATCCACTTTAAAGTGTAGGTTCCTGTCTGTTTAGTCCTCGTGTGCACAAAATGACAGTTGACAGACAAACCAAATCATACCGAACCTACAGCCCGTGGTACCAAATCCAAAACCCAATTGAGCTTAACGTTGTTTTTACTAAAAATAAAAACCACGTTGAATTTCGATATAATTTTATTTACGATCTTATTTTTAAAACTTTACTATGGTTTAAACTCAGGTATTAATTTTAAATATATTGGAAAGATTGTTTTGAATGGGTGCCAGGGCCGGATTTTCCTAGGCTAACTAGGCTTCAGCCTTGGGCCTCAAGATCAAGAGGGACCTACATTAAAATTGTTAGCAAAATTAGAATCACACTATTCTAAAAACAGAAAACTCTAAAACACTGGATCGAAAATAAGGAGAAATTCTACACATATGACTAATAAACAAACATGAAAATGTATTGGTTAAGATCAACACGTGTTGAGAATAAATGTTCAAATAAGTGTTCTCGTCTTTTTTTTTTTATTTATTTATTATCCGTGCCACATTTTTTATAAAGATTAATACCAATCACAACAGATTTCATTTAACAAATCGATATATATATATCACAGTAATGTTGTATTTTATTATCTCACATGTGGGCCTGAATGGTTCAGTGGCTACGGTCGGTATCACAGGTTCCCGGCGGTGCCATGGATGTTTGTAGTGGTCGGAATCCACTTTAAACCGTAGGTCCCGATCCTAATAGGACCGTAGAGCGTTGCGGGGGCAGTGTTACTCCGCATATCTTCAAGTTACACGCGCCCCCTGGGTAATGCAAAGTGAGTAACGTCTGTGCAGCGCTTGCCTTAAGGCATCCAAGACCAAGGTGTCAAGTGTTTACCAGCAGCATTAAAACAAAAAAAAATTATCTCTCATGTAATTTACAAACTTAAAAATGGGAGGGCCTCATAAGTGGAATAGCCTAGGGCCTCTTTTCCTCTAAATCCGGCCCTGATCGGTGCATTTACTTTCTTTAAAAAAAACGTAATAATTTTTTTCATGTGGTGCATATATATATATACATATATAAGTAATTGTATACGGGAGAAATCTTGTTGAAGTCGTTTATTTTTTGTTGCTTTTTAATCAATTTTGCATTTTTTTTTTATGAATTCTCATAAAAGTTATGTTTTCCATCGATGTAATACTCACGTTTTCCATCGGTATTATTGAAAAAGGTTTCCAGTACTTTTGCATTTTCCGAATGGAATACAAATACTCTGATAATACAGAAGATAATTGATTAAAATGATTTTCTTATCTCCCCTTTTTGCGCGTTGCCATGGAGATAAGTCACATTGCCTCGCATGATAAATGCATTTTATACTTTGAACCCAAAATAGATTAAAACATGTGTGATGTGCTGATCTCAGCAACGGCAGTTTCACTTCAGATTGCGATAGGAGAGGATCGTACTGATTTTAAAACATCAAAATGAATTAAAAGTTTTATTGAAAAATATCTGATATGTAATCGACGACATTGATCATCTATTTTTTACATCACTACCAAGAACTAGCTAACTTTTATAAAGATTGATGCTGGATTATGGCAGACAAAAGTAACGACAAAAGGAACGCCTACATTTACCAATGGATCATAGAAAACTTCAGCTACTGTTGGCAGAAAAAAGGCGAGGAGATGAAGAGTCCTCACTTTGTTGTTGAGTCAATGGAAGATACTAAATGGATGCTGTCTCTGTATCCAAGAGGAAACACGAACGGAAGTTATGTTGGCTTCTATCTCAACCGAGCAGACGACAGCAAGGGTCCTGACTGCTTCGATTTAGAATCTGAACTCTCCTTTTTGAACGCTGATGGTACAGTTTTGAAAACTTTTGGAGTGCTGAAAGATAAGTTCACCAAAGGTAAAGGGTGGGGAAGACACGAATTTCAAACGAGGAAAAAGTGTTTTCTGAAGAGAGAGCAAAGTACCTGCCAAGAGATATCTTGACTGCCCGTGTTCGTATGTGGAGAAGCGATGGGAAGTCCATAGAGAGTGAACAGCTCCATGCTCGAACCATCATAAGAGTAATGCGCAGGTCGTTTACTTGGAACATTGAAAAGTTCAGCAGTCTCGAACCTGGCCTGAAGAACACGTTCTCAATCAGGTCTTTGGCCAAGAACGTCCTGATGCTATTTGAACTTTGCATCACCGGTGGACAGTGCTCTGAAGAAGTTGTCAATATAAGTTTGAAACCTTCGGATGATAACATAAAGTTTCTCACATTCAAGTCTTTTGTGGTAGATTCCAAAGGCAACCAGGTGGAATGCGCGAGTCACGAATTCTGGTCGGATGACATCAAGGATGGTGCCAAATTAACGCTGCTTCTCACAAAGAAGAAACTGATGGAAAGCAAAGCTCTGTATCTGCCAAATGATGTGCTGTCCTTGAGATGCGAATGCGATTTCTCAACCGGAATTGCTCTGGAGGAAATAAATAAAGTCGACTTTGGAACTATTTCATCTCAAACCAGAAATGAAGTTATGGAAAATGAATACAGACCTGTCGTGGCAAAACCTGCTGAAATATCATTGGCTCTGACTGAAGACTTGAAAGCGATGTACGACGATGGGTTAATTTCGGACACGGAACTGCGAACCAAAACCAGAAAGTTTCCTGCGCACAAAAATATCCTGAGTGCCAGATCTCCTGTATTTAAAGCCATGTTTTCCTCGGATATGTTAGAGAATTCTAAAGGATGCGTCGATATCGAGGATTTGGAAGACGAGACGGTACATGCAATGCTGGTGTACATGTACACCGACTCTATGAAAGAAACGTCGTGGAAAAGTATTGTGCAACTGTTTGCGGCTGCTGACAAATATGCTATTATTTCTCTGAAGAACAAGTGTTCTTCTTTTTTGAAAGAAAATCTCTCTGAAGAAAATGTTTGCGAAATCTTAGTCATGGCTGACAGACATCAAGAAGGCGACTTGAAGGCTGTCGTAGAGAATTATATTATTTCGCGCGACAAGGACATCTTTGGTTCTGTTGAGTGGAAACGCCTAATGGACACCAATCCCAAATTGGCTGCAGAAACAATGTTCAAAAAGGTCTACGGAAATTAAGACCTTCAGTAGAAATAAATGTAAGTGATTTGTTGATTATTGATCTGTTTGTTAAATTTTTTGATATAAATGATATTTTTTTGGGCCGAAGTAAATTATTATAAAACAAATAACATAAAAAAAAAAAAAAAAAAAAAATTTAAAGTCAATTCCTACTTTGTAAGCTCAAATTTTCCTCTTAGATCTGGTGCCATCTATGGTAGATACACGCAACTTAAATCTAAAAAAAAAACTAAAATTAACTAAAAAAATGTATTTGAACTTGAGTGGAGAAATAAAAAGTATCTTATTAACGATTGAATATTTGAACAATATATATATATATATATATATATATATATATATATATATATATATATATATATAGGGAGAGTGTGAACTAATAGTGGGAATGTGTAATAAGTAAAATATATGATGTCTTATGTCTTATGATATATCTTAGTTATTTTCATTATAATGTACCAATTTAATTCAATCAATTTGTGTGAAGATTATCTAAAAACTTTTTTATATTATAAAGATGTACAATGATTGCATTATGTAGTGTCGTTAGTTGAATTATAAAATATAATTATTTTGATTTACAGAAGATCCACTTTAAAAAAAATACTGGGGGTTAATTTTCGCTAAATGTGAATTATATGAGTACATTTGTTGAAATCGTAATTCACAGTGAAGAAGATTTCATTAATTTTTATTTTTTTATTTTTGATACAATAATTAAAAAAAAATATTTATATTCCTTAGAAAATATATTAATAATAATCTCTGTAAGTTCTGTATTTATATTGAAGATTATTTTAAAACGTGTATAAAGAATAAATAAAAGAGATTGTCTTAATTTTCAAACATTTGTGAAAATTAAATGTGTGTTACTAATATGTGAATCGTCTTTATATAAGCTTATGGAAACGTATTATTTTTTTATTTTTATATATTCAAATATAAAATGTGTATTATTTTTATATATTCACATATAAAGTATACAGCAATAGATAGTATACTTATATGATGTAATTCTCTTATATGGAATATGAGTTCATGCGTTAAATTCGTAATAAGCAATGAAAAATGTTCATTAATTTTTTTTTATATTTTTGATTTAATAATTAAAATATTTATAGACCTTAGAAAATATATTAATTTAATTTATGTATCAATTAAAATGAAGTTTAAATAATGATATAAAATTCTGCATGTATAATGAGAGAAATTTTCTGTATTTATATTGGAGATTATTTAAAAATCTGCGTAATGAATAAAAAAAGCAGTTTGTCTTAATTTTAAAGCATTAATAAAAATTAAATATATGCTACTAATAAGCGAATCATCTTGATAAACTTATAGAAATGTATTAATTTTTCTTTTTATATACCTAAATATAAAGTGTATAATGTTATTTTTATATATTCATACATAAAGTATATAGTAATACATAGTCTATGACGTAATACTTTTTATGGAATTACAACCTGTTATGATATTTTTTGATAACAGAATATGCAGTCTACTAGTAATCACCTACAAATACATTTAAAGGTGTCACATGAAAGTTAGTGTGGTTTTCTATTGATTAGTTAAGTGTTATTTTAATTATGGCAGGAAAATTTAGATATAATTTCATAAATTAGATTATAGGATTACAAATTAAAACCCATTGGATAGTGCATTGTGTAGTATGTGCATAATGGCTAACCCATTGTGTATTTATGTACTCATTGATTAGCCCATAATGTACTAATATATTCATTGATTAGTCCATTGTGTATTAATGAACATATTGGTTTAGCCCATTGTATATTTACGTACCCATTGGGTAACCCATTTTTTTCTAATGCACTCATTTGATTAGCCAATTGGATAGATGTGTTCTAATGTACCCATTTATTAGGCCATTATGTACTAATATACCCATTGATTAGGCTATTTTGCACTAAGGTATGCATTGATTAGTCCGTTGCGTATTAATGTACCAATTGGTTAGCTCATTGCCTTCTAATGTACTCATTTATTAGTCCACTGTGTACTAATGTAACCATTGGTTAGATCAGGGGTCTCCAAACTTTCCAGCCTCAGGGCCATATTGTTTACTCCAGTAAGTACCAAGGGCCAAAATCGTTTTAATTTTCTGCTCTTATCTATAATTTCCAGTGTTTTAATGTGTTTTTTTATACAAATTATTACAGCAACAATAAACTATTCGCTGTCGCGGGACGGATTGACGACACTGACGGGCCACATTTGGCCCGCTGGCCGTAGTTTGGAGACCCCTAGGTTAGATCATTGTGTTCTAATGTGCTAATGATTAGTCCATTGTATGCATTAGTACACAGTGTGCTAACCAATGGACTTTAATTTGAATGGATTTCCAAATCACAGGCATGATTAATTTTTTGATTGATTAATTACCTTAACAGTTAATTTTCATTAGAATATTTATTTGAATTAATAAAATTATTAATTAAGGTAATGAATTTTTATTTAAATATCTCTTTTTGAAATAAATTTTAAAAAAATCTATTATATTAGATTGGAGGAATTTGTTAATTAATTTATTAAGCTTTACTAATTTTTGTGAAAATCTCACTAATTATGAAAATTACTTATATCTTAATTAATTAAATTCATTAATCAAATCAATGAACTCATGTTATTTTTATACTGTTTATTTAGTATTATGTGCGTCGGATTTATATCTGACTTTATTTTATAGATAATTTTGATTATTGTTCTTTCATATTTTTTGATTATTATAAATTTGTCTGTTTTGTATAAATAATCTGCCAAAAGTCAAATAAAATAAATTCCACTTTGTTTTTATAGTGTTTATTGAATTATTATGCCAATTGAACTTATTATTGTATTGCAAACAACGAATTTTAAAATAAATAAAATTAATTTTTGGTTATTGGTTGCTTGAATTTTGTTTATTATAAGATTTATATGTGCCCTACAGCTTATGATTTTTGTAATACCAATAATTGCATTAATTAATTCATAATTAATTTCATAATTGATATTACAAAAAAAAAATTAGTTAATTACTATGCATTGCAAATACTGCTATAAAGTTTTTAATAAGATTGAGTACTTTATTAGATTTCAACGTTTGAATCTCCTGGTAGCTCGTAGCAATGCCAAAATGGTTTTCCCTAGATGTTTTTAACATGCTGTCTGTAACAAAAATTCCATGCATACTGTTGTACATGGAATTTTTTGTCTAATCTTCAGTTTTCAATGTCATCAACTGGTGAGACAAAGTCTTGTGTCCTGGATATAATTGCGTCCGAAAAACGACGAGGAATAATGTAGGGAGGTTGGTCATGATCATCCATCCATTCCATTCCTCTAATCCATATGTCTGGAAAGGAACTCATGGACTAAAGAACAGCAGTGGAAAGAGGCTCAATCTTTCTGAAGGTGCACCGTCTTGCTGTAGGTGCTCAATGGTTGAAATTCTTATCTGAAATGCAATAAATAGTTCCAATAACTCTAAGTAAACGTTAGCTCTAATGTTTTCTTCTTCTTTAACATGCTGTCTGTAATAGTACACGCGGAATTTTTACCTTAGTTTTTAATTCTTCAATGTCAGCAACTGGTGAGGTAGAGATTTGTGTCCTTTTTATATAACCCCAGTAGAAAAGACGAAGAGGAATAATATCGGAAGGATTGATGATGGTCCTTCCCTTCTAATCCATAGGTCTGGAAAAGAACTCATGAACTACAGAACACCAGTGAAGAACTTCTCTATTTTTCTATAAGCACACCATGCTTGAAATCCTTATCTGTGATGCAATGAATAGTTCCAATTTCTCTAAGTAAGCGTTAGCGGTAATGTTTTTTCTTCTTGTGCTCTTTAACATGCTGTCTGTAACACTACATGCATAATTTTTATGTTAGTTTTCAATTCTTCAATGGCAGCAACTGGTGACGCGAGAGATTTGTGTCCTTGATATAATCCCAATGAAAAAAACGAAGAGGAATAATATTGAGAGGGTTGGTGATGTTCCATTCCCTAGGTCCGGAAAGCAACTCGTGGACTAAAGAACAGCAGTGAAAAGGAGTTCCCTTTTTCTGAAAGTGCCCCATCTTGCTGGAGGTGCTCCATGGTTAAAATTCTTATCTGAGATGCAATGAATAGTTCCAATTACTCTGAATAAACATTAACGTTAATGTGTTTTTTTTTTCAAGACTTTTGGAGGAAAACACCGCCAGCAAACCACAGAAAAACAGGGCACGACGAAAAACAGCCCAATAACCTTGTTATGTATGAGACCACATCAAACATTAATGTTAGCGATCTTTCTCACTATATATGCAGAGACATGCAGATTGTATGATTTCCATATACGGGTATTATGTTTATTTACCTTTTCTCAGGTATGAAAGGTTGAATCACAAGAAAAACAAATACGATTTAGGCAGCGATTTTCGATGTCAATTATGTTCAGAATTATGTTCATATTTGAAAACAGGAATCATTCTGCAATATTGTTCTGTTCTCCGATGTGAATAAATTTTATCTGTACGAGAATGACGGACAATATAAAGTATGGAGGAAAATTGAGAAAGAACCGGATCCTAGTAACATAGTAAAAATATTTAAGTTTCGAGATGGATCCGTCCTCGTTTGGGGCTGTATGACAGCAGGACGAGTAGAAAAACTGATGGCAGTATGGATAGAATGGCTTATATTGACATCTAATAGGATAATTTTAACTATATTAATTAACGCTGACAAAGTTTGACTTAGGTCAAACTTCGTCTTTCAGCAAGACAATGACCCGAAACATATGGCGAAAATAGTCAAGTTGTGTTCATTGTACCACTGCAAGCAGATTCTATATGCTCCATCCCAATCTTCACACCTAAATGTCATAGAAAATTTTAGGGGCTCAATTGGAAAAACCTGTCCATGAATAAAGAGGATCTAAAGAAGGTCTTTAAGAGAAGAGAGGGCAAAAATGTAAGTTGAAACAATTAAAAAGCTGGTGGAATCCATCCCTGAAAGATTGCAAACTGTGAGCCAGGTAAAAAAGGATGTACAACTAAATATTAATTTGCTATTTTTATGGAAATAAATAGAGGTGTATACTCAATTTTGTGATGTAGTCTTTTCTCCAAGTGTCATATTAATTTTTTTAATTAATTCAATTTCGTAACTCTGTTCTTTAAACATTGGAAGAGGAGAACATATCTTATTAGTAAAAAACACGATTTTCTTATAGCAAAATTTGACTCGTTAGATAAAAGCATACGTTACACGTTTAGGTGTATACTCAATTTTTGAGACTCACTCTATATAATGTGGTATATGAAGTATGCCACTGGACACTGGCATACTCAATATTTTATATAGTATATTCCATATGCTGCTTAAAGACCTCTTATATACCTTTGTTTTTTTAACATTTTTAGACAAAGAACATAAATATATAGAACCTGTATAAGTAAGCAACCTTTTAGGTGTTTTTTAATATTTTCTTAAAATAAAAAAAAAATAAGAAAAATACAGAATTGTAGAATGTGGGACTCTCACTGAAAAATATAGGTCTTCTTAAGAAAAATTAAAGATAAAAAATAATAGAAGCCTAATGGCCAATAGAGTAGGGCTCTGACCTTTGGTAGAATAGGCTTAAGGTTTGAATCCTGGTGGTGGCATAGATGTTTGTTAGTGGTTCGGAATCCACGTTAAACTATAGGTCCCGGTCTAATTAGCCTAATGTGTGCAAAAAATGGCCGTAGAGCGGCAAAAACAAACCAGAATGTTTTTATTATGTCATCTGACAATAGCAATCGCCCCTTTAATCAATAAATTTGTACATTTAAGTAATCATTAAAATAAAAGTGTTTTTATAAAGTTTTGCTTATATTTAATAAAAATAAAACTTTTTTTGTCAATACTAAATTTAAGTAATTTTCCATTTTCTTTGGTAATGTATAAATTTTAAATTAGAAATTTGGTTTTTACTTAAATAATTTTTCCCAAGTTAAAATATTTTTTAATAAAGTAAATAATAAAATAAAAAATAAAAAGCTCTTTTTATTTAGTTGGAATACTTTTGTTGTTAAATAGCAAATTCAATCAAGTTTGTTTCGTTTTCTTTTACATATTCTTTTGGTATCTTTATACATAATATTAAATTAGAAATTTTGTTCAATTATTGAATTTATAAATATTAAATTAGAAATTTTGTTTAATTATTGAATTTATAAATATTAAATTAAAAATTTTGTTTAAGTAAAAAGTTTGTAAGTTGTTTAAAAGTTTGTAAGTTTTGTTTTAAAATAAATTAAGTAATTATAAATATTAAATTATAAATTTTATTCAATTAATTAATTTACTGATCAAATAAATTTTTCAAGCTAAAGTATTTTTCACTATTGAAAATTATTTTTTACTACAATAAAAAATGCTTTTAAAAAGTTCTGTTTATATTTAGTTGGAAATAAACTTTTGTTGTCATGACTAAATAGCAAATTCAATCAAGTTTCTTTCATTTGCTTTGGTGCCTTTATGTATAAATTAGAAATTTTGTTTAATTACTTAATTTACTTACAAATATATATATTTTTTTTCTAAGTAAATCCTTTTTTACTATAGTAAAAGTTTAATCGAAAAAACATACACATAAAGAGAAAAATTTGAAGATTCAAATTAAAACTTATTTTTACCAATTCATCAGTGTAGACGTTTAGTCACAAGTCCTAGAGGTTGCAAAAAGACAAACCTTTCAATTAATTTAATCGTAAATTTAATAAAATTCGATGCTTAATATATTTGAGCAAAAGATCTACTAATATATTTGATCCTAAATATGAAAAAATAATGTTATACACATTTGTTGATGTAGATTTAACAGATTTATTAAAGGTAGCTATGAAAAATTATGATTAAACAACTTTAAAAAAATATAAAAAGGAAAGTTATTTGTTTTATATTTAGAATAAGTTATTTTGTTGATAATTTAGATTTTTGTCTTTTTTGATGATTTGTACTTAAAAAATATATATATATTTCCTGTCTGAGCAATTCTTTAAATTTTTATCTTTACAATAGTATATAAATTTTTTTATGATATAAAAATCTTGAATTTTCTTAATGTTTAAAACTTTGTCTGATATCTTCCCTATATATTCGAAATCATTTTTATAAAATGCTTTTACATATTTTTGATTAGAGTTTTAGAAATTTCAATTAACAATATCATCTATTCTTCTAATATATAATAAATTATTATAAAATTTAGTTTCATTTTTGGTTTAACAAAGTTTAATTTCTAATAACCGAAATACTCTTTTACATCCTTATGCAAATGATAAATATTTCATGATATATGATTTTAATAATAACAAGTAATATAAAAAAAAAATTTAAAGTTAATTCCTACTTTTTTTCACCATATTGCAGAAAAGTCTTTTTACAAATAAAGTTGAAATTTTCCTCTTACATCTAGCGCCATCTATTATTAGATACATGCAACTTAAATCTAAAAAAACTAAAATTCATTAATTAAGTTTAATTAATAAATTAATATTTGAAAAAGTGTATTAGCATCAAATGTCATCCACTACAAGTTCAAAAATATATTTGAATTTAAGTGGATGAATAAAAAGTATTTTATTAACGACTGAATATTTAAACAAGATATATATAGGGAGAGTGGGAAATAATAGTTGGAATTTAAAAAAAGTAGATGTTTAACTGAAGATACAGTAATGGTGTTTTTACTTTTAGGATTATTTGTAAGTAAAACACAAGTATTTATTTTTGTATCTACTTATTTGCATTGTTCTGGAAAAATATTTTATTTTATCATACATTTTTATTTTCCTGATAACAGTATATAAATAATACTGTAAGCGTATAAATGAACACTGCTGTAAATAATAATTTTAGAAAAATAAATATCACAAAAAAATTTTAAAATCCTAAAAAGGATTTTTTTTTTTTTATGTAAAAATTTGATATCTTTGTATTTTATGAAGAAATTTGGGCGGTACTATCATATTATTTTATTGTTTAGGTAAATAAAAAAAAAAAAAAAAACGAAATAGATAACTATGAATAAAAAGATGAATTTCATTGAAAACAAGCTAACATGTTGAGAAACTTAAAACATCAACATTACACATTGACAAACAATATAGAAAATGATAAAAAATAAAATAAAAAAATAGCTTCCACACGCCCACAGAAAATGAAGTATAGGAGGATATCAAAAATAGGATGGACAAGATAATTTTCAGAATTATTAGTAGATATTCGATTAACATGTTACCAGAAATGAGGAAAAATAGGGAAGAAATTTATTCAAGATATGACATCTTCAAAAATATGACATCATCATCCTGGTATATGTTGCAGCCACAAAACTGAAAGTCATAGAACTACCACAGACATCACAGGGTAAACAGCAAAAACTGTATAAGTAAATCAGAAACAAAATTAGCACATACGCAAAAAATAAGGTCAGGAAAAATTAGCATTGAAAATTTAAAAAAAAAAAAGAAAACAGTAAAGAAACATTTATAATTAACAGAAGTTAGCTTTATCAAGGAATATGTACCCTCATAACTTTATAAACCCTGTCAATTTAGTATTCGTTGACCGTATTTAATGAAAAAAAATCACTTTCTGCACATTTATTTAATAAAAAATGTCTATAAACACTGTTCCAAAAGTATCAGCACAAACAAACAAAGTTTTTCTGTTTAAAATTTTATTATTCATAGAGAAATATAATTGTTTAGGAGCAAGAAATTGATTCGATAAATAATGGGTGTAGTTTTTAAAACAGAAATAAAGTTATTATATAAATTATGTTAAGAACTGTGGAAATAAAACGTCAAACTATCAATATAATAATTTTTTGGTCTGTATAGATAAAACAGAAACTTCTTACCACATTATACGGATTTCCATTAATATTAATCAATTATATAAAAAAGAAATGTATCATTTTCAAATAATAAATACATTAAATTAATTCTGTTCCTAATTAAAATATGCTTTTAAAAAATAATATTGTATGGAATTTGAATATTTAAAATTACAAAATAAACATTTTTTTTTTCATCTAATTTAAACTTATTTTATCAGAAACTCAAAAAATAATCGACTATATAAATAACCAAACAATTCTATCTGCAAAAAAAATGATAGTAAAAACAAAACAAACAAAAAAAAAAAAGAAAATTTTAAGGTTTTAGAAAATATAATTTATTATAAACAAAGCAAACATTTAAAAAACACAAACACAAAAAATTAAAAAATTATTTCAAGAAAATTTATAAAATTATGAAAAAAACAACAAAAAAGATAATTATTACATAGTATATTTAAAACAACACTAGTAAAAAATTTTAATTAAATTTCTATTACCAGCCGTTCACAACGACAACAATTTTTAAGACAAATATTACAACGTTTGCATATTCGGAATATTCAAAAATCTCTAGTAATTAATGTAAATGAACTTTTTAAATAAATTATTTACGAAATAAGGATTTGCGTTTGTATTAAAAAATTAGTGTTAGTTACAAAATCATTTCATTCATATACAAGCAAAAAAACCGAATATTAAAAATAATCGCAATTTAAAATAATACAACAAACTTATTTTATAATTATTTGTATATATATATATATATAATACCAAACACATAAAAAGTTTTACATGAAAAATAACAAAAAAGATAATTATTAAATCGAATATTTAAAACAACACTAGTAAATAATTTTAACTAAATTTCCTTTACCAGTCATTCATAACAATAACAATTTTTAAGACAAATATTATAAAATTTACATATTCAGAATATTAAAGATCTCTAGAAATTAATTTAAATGAATTTTTAAATAAATTTCTTACCAAATAAGGATTTGTGTTTGTATTAAGAATTAGTATTATTTACAAAATCATCTCATTCATATAGAAGCAAAAAAATTTCAATATTAAAAAATAATCGCAAATTAAAATAATACAACAAACTTATTTTATAATTATATACACACATATATATATATATAATGCCAATTTTACATGAAAAATACGAAAAAAAAAATAATAATTTTTGCATCGAATATTTAAAGCAACATTAAACAATTAAATTTCTTTTACCAGTTATTCATAACAATAACAATTTTTAAAACAAAAATATTATAAAATTTACATATTCTGAATATTCAAAGATCTGTAGAAATTAATTTAAATGAATTTTTAAATAAATTTCTTAACAAATAAGGATTTGCGCTTGTATTAAAAATTAGTATTAGTTTCAAAATCATCGAATTCATATAGAAGCAAAAAAAAAAATATAAAAATAATCGCAAATTAAAAAAATACAACAAACTTATTTTATAATTATATATATATATATATATATATATATGATGCCAAACACATAAAAGGTTTTAAATGAAAAATACCAAAAAAATTTATTATTACATCGAATATTTAAAAGCAACATTAAACAATTAAATTACTTTTACCAGTTATGCATAACAATATCAATTTTTAAGACAAATATTACAAAATTTACAAAGATTTCTAGATACTAGATATTCAAAGATTTCTAGTAATTAATTTAAAAATAACTTTTCAAATTACTTACTAAATAAGCATTTGCGTTCACCAAAAATTGGTATTAGTCACAAAAATAATCTCTTACATATAGAAGCAAAAAAAAAAAATTTCAATATTAAAAATATTCGTAAATAAAAATAATGCGCCAAACTTATATAATTATATACATATACCACACACATAAAAATTTTACAGGAAAAATTACAAAATATATTTAAAACTATACTGGTAAATAATTTTAATTAAATTTCATGCAAATAATTCATAACAATAAAATTTTTTTTTAAAAATGTTATAAAATTTGCTTGTTCCGAACATTTAAAGATTTCTGGTAATTAATTTAAAAGAATTTTTTAATAAATTACTTACGAAATAAGTGTTTAGATTCACCAAAAATTGGTATTCAGTACAAATAATATCACCTCCTTCATATAGAAACATAACAATAACCTTTTTTAAATATTTTGAAGTTTGCATGTTCCGAATATTGAAAGATTGCTAGTAATTAATTTAAAGGATTATTTTACAAATCATTCATAATATAAACAAAATACTGTCTACTGCATATTTAAATACTTAAAATGATAATTAGTCTGTTTTCATACCTTTTGTCCCTACATCCAATACCTGTCCAATAACTTTTTTTTAAATATTTTGAAGTTTGCATGTTCCGAATATTGAAAGATTGCTAGTAATTAATTTAAAGGATTATTTTACAAATCATTCATAATATAAACGAAATACTGACTACTGCATATTTAAATACTTAAAATGATAATTAGTCTGCTTTCAGTCCCTTGAATTACTTCCAGTTTAATTTAATTAATTTTAGTCGTTTGCTCATTCATATAGAAGGCAGACTGAGAAAGTTACATTTTTTAAATGTGTGTATTCAATAGAGGGACTACTATATCTAAGACTAATTTTTCCTTTGCAGCAACTAAAAGTTTCCATTCATTTTTTTCCTTGATTTCTCGATAATGAGCAGTTATGTATTCTTTGGTAAATGTCTTCAAATATTCATCTTCGTAGCTGTAGGCATGCTTTATGATCTCGCAGGCATTGGACAGACAGCAGGCTTCTCTCAGAATCATCGAACACTTTTGTTTCAAGCTGTAAATGGCGTACGTGTGAGCAGCAACGTACAACAGGCATGCATCTTTCCAACCTATATCTTCAACAACGTCACAGTACATGTACTTGATCATTCTCCGCAAGGTGTCGTCGTCTACATCACAAACTTCGAGGCATCTATTCAATTTGTCCTTCATATCATTGCCGATTTCAGAATTAAATACCGTAGATCTGGCACAAAGAACAGCCGAGTGTACATGGAATTTTTCGGTTTTGGTTCTGAGTTCCACGTCACTTAGAGTTGGATTTTCGTACAATGTCTTAAAATCCTCCAACAGACTTATGGAATGCTTCATCAGTTTTCTTTCGGTATTGAATGCCGTCTGTTTTTCGATGATCACGTTCTGCGTTTTGGAACTAACGTTTCCAAAATCTATCTTCTCAATTCCTTCCAAAATGTCACCCGTTGAGAAACCGTATTCGCATCGCAAAAGCAAAGCGTCCTTCACCAAGTACTGCTCTTTGTTCTGCATTATTTTGGTTTGCTGAGTGGCAAGGCGAATGTGGTTTCCTTCTTGAACTGATCAGACAAAATCTCTTGCTTGCCACAGTCCACACGCTGTCCTTCGGCGTCCATCAAGAAGTAGTTGAAAGTCAAGAACTCAATGGTTGGATCCGAAAAACACACGGTGATATTGATGGTCTCTTCTGAATACTGACCTCCACTGAAAAACAGGTCCAACGTTATCAAAACGTTTTTCGACATGGAATTGATTGACACGGAGTGTTTCTTATTCACCTGAAGATGACTGAAGTCGTTTATATCCCAAGCGAAAGACCTGCGAGTGACTTGAATGTCGGAAAGAGCATAGAACTGCCCCATTATATCCTTGCCGTCCTTCCTCCACATTGTGCAACGTATGCTCAATGTGTCCAGTTGAAGAATCTCGGATCTTCTGATATTGAATACTACTTCCCGCTCGATAAATTTGGGATAACCCCAAAAATCATTTTTTTTCGAATTTGTGTCCACATGCATCTTTTTGGTAAACGATGTTTCCTTGAGAACAGATTTCTAGCTTATATGCCAAATCAATAGTGTCTGGGCCTCCGACATCTTGTTTTCTATGAAGATATACGCTCAGAAAGTTTTCATCTCTGTCGCCTCTTGGATATATACATAATTTCCATTTCGTGTCGATGCCTTCCATGTCGATGGCACACTCAGGACTCATTATGTATTCATGATGTTTTTGCCAACAGTAACTGAAATTTTTCAGACTCCACTGTAAAAACATAACTCGTTCGATTGCAGGCCATTGTTATTACAATAATAATATCGCAACTCTTAAGTCTATTTCTACTACAAAGCAGAACGCACGTCTGCTCCAATGCTGACACCTGGTTCTGCTACAACGCTACAACATCAAGAAACTTAAAATAGTTCCACGTTGAACTGAAGCTTAAAATGGGACTATTACCTTTAATATCATTCACTTTTTTATCCTGTTGTTATCTAAAAACGACCTTTATTTATCGCATAAAGGACACAACCCATGTGATGATATAAGGTAGAAGGAAAATGACAAGTACTTCGGAATTTGCTGTTATCGTTCACCTCTTCCATTCGGGCAACGAAATTATCTGAAAACAGTCGATAAATAGACTTAATCCAGACGATATCAATGTATAATGCACAATATTATCAATTTTAACTTGTAACAAAAAACCTGAAATAGCTTTTGAATTGAAAAAGATATTTTGTTTTATTATTCTCACAATTGAGTATTTAACTTTGTTTCTCTGTCATTTTTCGATATGAGAAAATATTGTTATTCCAACTTTTTTATGGAAAAAAAAACGTATGTTAGTTTCAGTAAAACTTTTTCAAAGAAACATGAAAACAGCAGTATTGTTTTATTTGGAACTAAAATTTCAGAATTCTTAACATCAGGAAGATCACAATACAAGTATAATCATTATGGTACTTCCATGCAAAGGGATTGAAGTATATATGTCAGTGCTATACTAACGAAAGGGCCTGATGGCAGAGTGGCTAGCGCTCGGCACTCGGTACCTGCAGGTATCGGTTCCTATCCCAGCTGTGCCATGGATGTTTGTAGTGATTCGAATCCACTTTTGAAACGTGTAGCCACTGTCCTAATAATAGAGTGTAGTGTGGATAGTGTTACTCGTGTTCGTAGCATAACTTCAAGCTACTCGTGTCCCTGGGTAGTTCAAAATGAGTAACAACAGTGCAGCCCTTTGCTTATGGCATAAACATTAACAGTCTGTATTGCCAGCTGCGTTAGAACAACATACACTCAAGAGCCAAACATTATGACCACCCCTACATTTTTCAATGAACTCGCCTGGATGACGTGACAGACACGTGATCGGGTGGAAGGGGCATTTAACTGCTGCTGGAGAGTCTGAAGAATCATTCTTTCACTTCTTCTGTGTGATGGGAAGGCTGCGGATCAAAGCGACTTTGATAGAGGGGCAGATTGTAATGGATGGAAGGCTCGGAAAAAGTATTTCCGAAACTGCACTACTCGTGGGTTGTTCGCGATCTACAGTTGTTAGTACTTATGCAAATTGGATGAATGATGGTGAAACCAGAAGTAGACGACATGGTGTAGGACGTCCACACGCTATCAAAGAAAAATGTCGTCGGAGACTGTCTCACATGGTGAAGAAAAACCGGAGTCAGACAGTGGTTCAACTGACAGCCCAATACAATGCAAGGCCAGTAGAATAGTATCGGAGCACACTGTTCAGCGGACACTGTTGGATATAGGGCTTCGCAGCAAATGTCCCACTCGTGTGCCATTGCTGACCAAGCGTCATCGCCAGCCAGCCCCTGCGCTGGGCCGAAACATCGTGACTGGTCCATGGATCAGTGGGAGGAGTTGCCTGGTCAGATGAATCACGGTTTGTCATTCATCACGTCGATGGCCGTGTCAGGATACGCCGTCTTCCAGGCGAACAGTTGCTCCCCTCAATGTACAGTTCAGGTCATACACAGGCCGGAGGTGGCGGTATGCTGCTTTGGAGGACGTTCTCTTGGTCGTCTCTGGGGCCCATGGTTGTGGTAGAGCAGACCATGAATGCTACAGGGTATCTGAACATCATTGCGGACCAGTTGCACCCACATGGCCTCTGTTTTCCAGCTGGAAATGGAATGTTCCAACAGAACAACGCCCCTTGTCACAAGGCTAAAATTGTGTTGGAGTGGTTCCAGGAACATGATGCTGAATTCCAGTTAATGTCCTGGCCGCCTAACTCACCGGATCTGAATACGATAGAACACATTTGGGATGTCCTGGGACGGCAGCTCAGAGTTCAAAGACCACCAATTCACAATATCTAGGATTTGCGCGACCATTGCTTAAACATCTGGTACAATGTCTCTGACCATCTACCAAGGACTTGTGGCATCCATGCCAGGTGAAGAAACTGTGTTACCCGCCAAGGTGGGTCAACTCGTATTTTACAGTGGTCATAATGTTTTTGGCTCTTGAGTGTACACTATAGAAGAAATCGTTTCCCTTTAAATATTTCGTTTCAGCTCTAAAAATTTCGAGGCCTTTTATGTCTTCCATTGTTCGTAATTATGAGGCCTCTATTTTTACTGACTCATTCTTAGACTTTCTTTGTTAGCATTTAATCTATTAAATCTTAAATCTTTAATTAAATCTTTCCAATCATTTAATCTAAGCTTTTAATTGCTATGATATATACTCTTTTTTTTCAGTGTTATGCATTTTAAAAAAGGTGTATGTGAATCTAATGCAACAAATAACGCATTACAAATATTTACATACTATGTTTACTATAAATGTTAACGTATCGTAAATGTTATTGTATTTCAATGTAGTTCCGCATATGTTATTTTCTCATTTTAATTTTTAATTGTTTAATACCTTCTTAGATTATGACATATTTATTTATATTGTTTATGTAAAATAATATATTCCTTATTCTGTCAAATAAAATGTCAAAACTGAATTTTAAAGAAAACGTTTCCTTTTTTTCCGCACATGACTCTTATTTTCTTTTACCTCACCGGTCTCTTCCTCTCTTGCTCGATTCAAATAATTGTTCTAGCTTTTACCTCACGCCATTTCCCATTTTTTCCTTTCTGAACTTTTTCTCCGCCGTCATTGTGTGTATCTTCACAAATTCCCTCACATCATTCCCAAACTGTAAGAGGCATCTCAGCTCTAGGTGCAGTAGAGTGGTACAAATTCCCTCACATCATTTCAAACTGTAAGAGGCATCTCAGCTCTAGGTACAGTAAGTGGTACAAGTTCCCTCACATCATTCCCAAACTGTAAAGGACATCTCAACTCTGGGTACAGTAGAAGTGGTACAAGTTCCCTCACATCATTCCCAAACTGTAAAGAGGCATCTCAGCTCTGGTACAGTAGGGAAGTGGTACAAATTCCCTCACATCATTCCCAAACTGTAAAGAGGCATCCTCAGCTCTGGGTGCAGTGAAATTACAAGTTCCCTCACATTCATTTCCAAACTGTAAAGAGGCATCTCAGCTCTAGGGTGCAGTAGAAGTGGTACAAGTTCCCTCACATCATTCCCAAACTGTAAGAGAGAGGCATTTCAGCTCTAGGTACAGTAGAAGTGGTACAAGTTCCCTCACATCATTCCCAAACTGTAAAGAAGCATTTCAGCTCTAGGTACAGTAGAAATTGGTACAAGTTCCTCACATCATTCCCAAACTGTAAAAGAGGCATCTCAGCTCTGGGTACAGTAGAAGTGGTACAAGTTCCCTCACATCATTCCCAAACTGTAAAGAGGCATCTCAGCTCTGGTGCAGTAGAAGTGGTACAAGTTCCCTCACATCATTCCCAAACTGTAAAGAGGCATCTCAGCTCTAGGTGCAGTAGAAGTGGTACAAGTTCCCTCCACATCATTCCCAAACTGTAAAGAGGCATTTCAGCTCTAGGTACAGTAGAAGTGGTACAAGTTCCCTCACATCATTCCCAAACTGTAAAAGAAACATTTCAGCTCTAGGTACAGTAGAAGTAGTACAAGTTCCCTCACATCATTCCCAAACTGTAAGAGGCATCTCAGCTCTAGGTACAGTAGAAGTGGTACAAGTTCCCTCACATCATTCCCAAACTGTAAAAAGAGGCATCTCAGCTCTAGGTGCAGTAGAAGTGGTACAAGTTCCCACATCATTCCCAAATGTAAAGGGCATCACCTCAGCTCTAGGGTACAGTAGAAGTGGTACAGAAGTTCCCTCACATCATTCCCAAACTGTAAAGAAGGCATCTCAGCTCTAGGTACAGTAGAAGTGGTACAAGTTCCCTCACATCATTCCCAAACTGTAAAGAGGCATCTCAGCTCTAGGTGCAGTGAAGTGGTACAAGTTCCCTCACATCATTCCCAAACTGTAAAGAGGCATCTCAGCTCTAGGTACAGTAGAAGTGGTACAAGTTCCCTCACATCATTCTTAAACTGTAAAGAAGCATCTTCAGCTCTAGGTACAGTAGAAGTGATACAAATTCACCCACATCATTACCAAACTGTAAAGAGGCATTTCAGCTCTAGGTACAGTAGAAGCGGTACAAATTCACCCACATCATTACCAAACTGTAAAGAGGCATTTCAGCTCTAGGTACAGTAAAAGCGGTACCAAACTATAAAGAAACATTACCAAACTATAAGAGGCATCTCAGATTTTGGCACTGTAGAAGCAAGCACCAAATCTTTAATTTTTTGGGACGTAAACTTCGTTGGTTGATGTTCACGGTCGACGAGAGGGGCTTCGTCTTCAACGCATTCTCTGCCTTCTTGAACTGTTTATACAACTTCTAAACATTTCTTTCCGATATAGGAATGCTCACCGAATGCTTTCTGCGACATTCTATACGTTTCTGCAAACACAATTTAACACAAGTTCTTACTCAATTAATCCAGGCATTTCCAAAATTGCCGGAATCAGATTTAACGTCTCACAACACCAAGTGTAACTCCAAACACTAGTGAATATTTTGACGTCAAATTTCACACAGATGTCAAGGACAGTGCCAACAACCCAGAAAAAAATTGAAATACCATGTATGCCCGGGAAATTTAAATTCAAATCTGGCCTTATTCTTTGGTCACAGTAGTATGGGAAACATGAGCCTGAGTGTCTTCATTATTTGGGCATATGCTTAAGAAACACATTCTTGAACGTCAATATATTGAAGATATCCTATCTTTATACACTTAAATGTGGCAATATGCAGAAATTCCAAATTGACTTAAATATAACGTTGAAAATTGTAGTAAAAATTTTCAAAGCTTTTCTTAGATATCGACAGGCATTTCTTCTTTATACGAATCCAAAAGGCTTCAAGCAATAATTTATTATGTTTAATCCTTAATCCACGATTTTTGCTTTTATTTCATTTTTATTATATATTACTGGTTTGTACAACTAATATATTATAATAGAAATATAATTTAATATATTTTATAATTCGGATAACATATCCGATATATTAGATTTCAAGAAGGCTTTCTTTTTGATATCAACATGCATTCTTTTATACGAATCCGAAAGGTTTCAAGCAATAATTTATTATGTGCTCCTGTCCTAGATCTGCTCAAACGGCTTTATCTAGACTAAGGATTGGCCACACTAAGAGATCATGTGCAATTATGTAAATTTGTACAGTTTGCTTTAGCATATCTATATATCGCATATCTATCAACAAATTCCAAGATTTTGCAAGCACTGGACAGACAGAGTGCTTCCTTAAAAGTATTGCACATTTTTTTTTTTCAAATTAGAAGGACATACTTGTCGGCTTGCTCAATGGAGACGAGAAGACATTTACCCTTTGTTACTGTTCGGCGATAGAGTCTCCTCTCATCTCGTCGATTGTATTGGTGCCTTGGGAGGCAACTGTTGAATGATGGGAGGACCGTTACGATCTATTGATGCAGCATGATCTACTGCACTGGTTTAGATTCTAAATCAATGGGATAAGCAACAACAACAACAGCAGCATTCGACGCAGTGTTTAATCGTCAACGTCGGAAATGTAGACGTTTCTGTTTAATTTCTCCGTCATTTCAATGTTGAACATGATTTTGAACACTTCAGATCTTGCACTCAGTACAGCTGCAAGGACATCAAATGTTTTAGTTTCAGTTTTGAGTTTCATATCACTCAGAAGTGGATCTTCGTACAAAAGCCTGAAGTCCTTAGACAATGAGTTGGAATCCTTAAATACTCTTTGGTAGGAATTAAATTTAATTACTTTTTTCACAAATTCATTTTGATCCTGAGAGCCAGCATATCCATACCTAACCGCTCAATTTCTTTTCTGAAATATCGCGGGTTGGGGGAAAGTGTAAACACATCGCAAAGACAGCAAATCGTACAACGGATAAGTGTCGCTTTCTATAATTTTTATTTTGCTCAGTGATAATACAAATGTCGTAAGCCTTCCATTAACTGGGTCAGAAGAAAATTCTGTGTCCACATGATTTGTCCATGATCTTTCCATTGGCTTCTATCCAGCAGCAGGTGAAAATTAAAAAAATTAATGGCGTCATCTAACTAACTCACTTTGGATTTCACGATTCTGCACCAGAAACAGACTGAATTTCATCAAAACTGCTTTCGTCATAGATCTGATTATAAAGGAAATTTTCTTATTTGGTTGAAGCAGACTGAATTTTGTATAGGCAAAAATGAAATGAAACTATGAGTGCGAAGCTTTTTATCAGATAGAACACAGACATATCCACTTATAAAAGTCACAACATGTCAACTACATTTCACCAACTAACAAAGAATTGGAATCTTTAAGGATTCTTTCATCAGATTTAAATTTAGATATTTTTAGGCAAACTCATTTTTAGATTAATGTTAGTACTTCCCAAATCCACCTCCACAATATTTTTGTATAGGCCACACGAATGATCTGCAGTGCTTTTTTATATCAGATAGAACACAGACATATCCACTTATGTCATCGCCATATAAGTCAACCACATTTACTAACTAGCTAAGAATGGAATCTTTAAAGGATTCTTTCATCAGATTTAAATTTAGATAGATATTTTAGGCAAACTCATTTTTTAGATGGATAGTCAGCAATTCCCAAATCCACCTCCACAATATTTTTTTATAGGCCACACGAATGATCTGCGAGTGCTTTTATATCCAGATAGAACACAGACATATCCACTTATGTGTCGCCATATGTCAACTACATTTCGCAACTAGCAAAAATTGGAATCTTTAAAGTTCTTTCATCAGATTTAAATTTAGATATTTTTAGGCAAACTCATTTTTAGATGGATAGTCAGCAGATTTCCAAATCCTCCACAATATTATTTTGTATAGGCCACACGAATGATCTGCGGTACTTTTATATCAGATAGAACAGACATATCCACTTATGTCATCGCCATATGTAACCACATTTCGCAACTAGCAAAGAATTGGAATCTTCCAGGTTCTTTCATCAGATTTAAATTTAGATATTTTTCGGCAAAACTCGTTTTCTAGCTGGAGAGTCAGCGGTCGCAAATCCACCTTCCCTCACTTTCCTCTTTCTCCTGAGATATCGCCGCTTGATGAAAGCACACATTATTGCAAAGAAAGCACATCACGTTCAAGCCAGATACTGAATTTTTGTTTCGTATTATTTTCGTTTCGCTGTTTTATGATAGAATGCGCAATGTAAAGTCGCTTTGAACAGCTAGATCACCAGCGATTTCTTGCTTCGCAAAGAGTCCGGCCATCATTTCAAACGTGACAGCTATATTCTGTCAAAAGAATTATTAAGATGTCATCCGCAGAACTGTATATTGATGACACATTACGCTGAATATGCCATTTCACCTGTATGTTTGTTTCTATGTTTGCTGGTTTGTTTGTTTTGTAACTGACTCTTTTGGGCTCGATTTTGCCCTACTTTAAGCTGATCAGATTTAATTTAAACGTTGCTAGACTGATCAAGGACCGACGACACTAAAATATTTTTGATGACAGTTTATTATCTCATCAAGATTAGGATTGCCAGGAAGAGTGATTTTTATTTTAACTTATGAAGAGTCAATTTAACCCATGTAGAATGAAAGTACCTAAGACATTCAAACCTACGTGGGACGGCGGCACGATCGGATAACGCACCTGACTACGGATCAGGAGATTCCCTGTTCGAATCCTGCTGCGCTCGACATATTCGCATTTAGCCATGTGTTTTACTCACAATCAAATTATTGTAAGAACTATAGTTCCACTCCTCCGTACCGGGACCTCATGTAAATATTATAGTTTAAAAACACTAATAAACACGCTTTTAGAGTTAATCAAACTAAAAAAGTGAAAAAATAAATTAATAGTTTAAAAAACACAAGCTTTTAGAGTTAATCAAACTAAAAGGAAATAAATAATTGATAACATAAGAATAAAATTACTGACGAGCAAATTAATGTCACTGTACTAAAAAGCTTATGTTAACAATTATTTTCTCTTTTTTAGTTTGATTAACTTTCCCTATTATGTGATTAAAAAGAACAGTAATCGAAGAGGTTAGTTGTTTATAATAAAAGCTATCTTTGAACTTGAAAAACTGAAAAAATAATTACATTTATTTTTATTTATCTCTCAGTGAACACCCCTAGTGCTCACCTGACACTAGTATCTTTCAAGCTATGCACGTGCACCTTCTTGGTAGTGCTAGGTGAGTAACGTCGGTGCAGCACTCTCGCTTAAGGCTGAAGACAAGTGTCTAAGTGTTTGCCAGCTGCATTTCATCAACAACAATCTTCAAAAAATGCTTCTTTTATAAGGATAAGTATGTGCTTATTTTTTATATAATTCTCTTAAGTAAATTTTTACATCAAAATGTGATAAAATATGTCATATATTATATCATTTTGGCCCTGAATGGCCGAGTGACTGGCGATCTGGCACTGGTACCATATGCGTTCTAGTTCGAGTCGCTGCGGGTGCCACGGTGGTTTATTGTGGTTTGGAATCCACTTTAAACTGCAGGTCCCGGTCTAACATGAGCGTTGCGTAGGTATTGTTACTCCGCGTCTGTAGCTTATCTTCAAGCTACACGCTTTGCCACTCCTGGGTATGCAAGTGAGTAACGTCGGTATCAGCGTTTCGCCTTAAGGCATCGAATACAATTGTCTAAGTGTTTGCCAGCTTCTTTTTATAAGGACAAGTATGTGTTTATTTTTTATAGGAATAGGCCTGAAGTATTGACTGTACAAACAAAATGTCAAATGCCTACTTTAAGTGAGATCACATAAAATTTCAATAATTTGACTTTAAAACCGTAACTGAACCCCTTAAAAGAATTGGCCTATCAAATTTATTTCGGTAGATATTCGCAAGTATGCGTTTAAGTCACAAATCGACGCTCTGGGGGCTCTCCGAGCTGTTTTAAGCGTGTTTTAGCGTTTTTGAGAGTAAATTGCGACCGATTTGGCTGCAATTTGGTATATAAGTGCCTCGGATGAATACATTGTGATCGGCTATCAGCATTTTTGCGTGCGACCTCAATTTGTCGCGTTATGGCCAGATTCAGCTGCGAATTTGGCCGAAAACGGCATTTGGCCGTAACACAAAAAGTTGCATAGGAATAATTTTTTTGTCGGTTCCAGAGGATGTAATACAACGCCACGAATCTATAGGCACCAACCGCGTGTCTGTGAGAAATTATTTGTAGAAGTTATGGCCATGCGTTCGCCTAGTCCGGATCGCGCATTTCCCCACATACCCCGTGCCCATATGGGGAGAAATTAACGTGCTAGGGCCACAATGTGGATGTCGTTAAATAGCGTTTCACGCCCGTAACTGAACCCCTTAAAAGAATTGGCCTATCAAATTTATTTCGGTAGATATTCGCAAGTATGCGTTTAAGTCACAAATCGACGCTCTGGGGGCTCTCCGAGCTGTTTTAAGCGTGTTTTAGCGTTTTTGAGAGTAAATTGCGACCGATTTGGCTGCAATTTGGTATATAAGTGCCTCGGATGAATACATTGTGATCGGCTATCAGCATTTTTGCGTGCGACCTCAATTTGTCGCGTTATGGCCAGATTCAGCTGCGAATTTGGCCGAAAACGGCATTTGGCCGTAACACAAAAAGTTGCATAGGAATAATTTTTTTGTCGCTTCCAGAGGATGTAATACAACGCCACGAATCTATAGGCACCAACCGCGTGTCTGTGAGAAATTATTTGTAGAAGTTATGGCCATGCGTTCGCCTAGTCCGGATCGCGCATTTCCCCACATACCCCGTGCCCATATGGGGAGAAATTAACGTGCTAGGGCCACAATGTGGATGTCGTTAAATAGCGTTTCACGCCCGTAACTGAACCCCTTAAAAGAATTGGCCTATCAAATTTATTTCGGTAGATATTCGCAAGTATGCGTTTAAGTCACAAATCGACGCTCTGGGGCTCTCCGAGCTGTTTTAAGCGTGTTTTAGCGTTTTTGAGAGTAAATTGCGACCGATTTGGCTGCAATTTGGTATATAAGTGCCTCGGATGAATACATTGTGATCGGCTATCAGCATTTTTGCTGCGACCTCAATTTGTCGCGTTATGGCCAGATTCAGGTGCGAATTTGGCCGAAAACGGCATTTGGCCGTAACACAAAAAGTTGCATAGGAATAATTTTTTTGTCGGTTCCAGAGGATGTAATACAACGCCACGAATCTATAGGCACCAACCGCGTGTCTGTGAGAAATTATTTGTAGAAGTTATGGCCATGCGTTCGCCTAGTCCGGATCGCGCATTTCCCCACATACCCCGTGCCCATATGGGGAGAAATTAACGTGCTAGGGCCACAATGTGGATGTCGTTAAATAGCGTTTCACGCCCGTAACTGAACCCCTTAAAAGAATTGGCCTATCAAATTTATTTCGGTAGATATTCGCAAGTATGCGTTTAAGTCACAAATCGACGCTCTGGGGGCTCTCCGAGCTGTTTTAAGCGTGTTTTAGCGTTTTTGAGAGTAAATTGCGACCGATTTGGCTGCAATTTGGTATATAAGTGCCTCGGATGAATACATTGTGATCGGCTATCAGCATTTTTGCGTGCGACCTCAATTTGTCGCGTTATGGCCAGATTCAGCTGCGAATTTGGCCGAAAACGGCATTTGGCCGTAACACAAAAAGTTGCATAGGAATAATTTTTTTGTCGGTTCCAGAGGATGTAATACAACGCCACGAATCTATAGGCACCAACCGCGTGTCTGTGAGAAATTATTTGTAGAAGTTATGGCCATGCGTTCGCCTAGTCCGGATCGCGCATTTCCCCACATACCCCGTGCCCATATGGGGAGAAATTAACGTGCTAGGGCCACAATGTGGATGTCGTTAAATAGCGTTTCACGCCCGTAACTGAACCCCTTAAAAGAATTGGCCTATCAAATTTATTTCGGTAGATATTCGCAAGTATGCGTTTAAGTCACAAATCGACGCTCTGGGGCTCTCCGAGCTGTTTTAAGCGTGTTTTAGCGTTTTTGAGAGTAAATTGCGACCGATTTGGCTGCAATTTGGTATATAAGTGCCTCGGATGAATACATTGTGATCGGCTATCAGCATTTTTGCGTGCGACCTCAATTTGTCGCGTTATGGCCAGATTCAGCTGTGCGAATTTGGCCGAAAACGGCATTTGGCCGTAACACAAAAAGTTGCATAGGAATAATTTTTTTGTCGGTTCCAGAGGATGTAATACAACGCCACGAATCTATAGGCACCAACCGCGTGTCTGTGAGAAATTATTTGTAGAAGTTATGGCCATGCGTTCGCCTAGTCCGGATCGCGCATTTCCCCACATACCCCGTGCCCATATGGGGAGAAATTAACGTGCTAGGGCCACAATGTGGATGTCGTTAAATAGCGTTTCACGCCCGTAACTGAACCCCTTAAAAGAATTGGCCTATCAAATTTATTTCGGTAGATATTCGCAAGTATGCGTTTAAGTCACAAATCGACGCTCTGGGGCTCTCCGAGCTGTTTTAAGCGTGTTTTAGCGTTTTTGAGAGTAAATTGCGACCGATTTGGCTGCATTGGTAATAAGTGCCTCGGATGAATACATTGTGATCGGCTATCAGCATTTTTGCGTGCGACCTCAATTTGTCGCGTTATGGCCAGATTCAGCTGCGAATTTGGCCGAAAACGGCATTTGGCCGTAACACAAAAAGTTGCATAGGAATAATTTTTTTGTCGCTTCCAGAGGATGTAATACAACGCCACGAATCTATAGGCACCAACCGCGTGTCTGTGAGAAATTATTTGTAGAAGTTATGGCCATGCGTTCGCCTAGTCCGGATCGCGCATTTCCCCACATACCCCGTGCCCATATGGGGAGAAATTAACGTGCTAGGGCCACAATGTGGATGTCGTTAAATAGCGTTTCACGCCCGTAACTGAACCCCTTAAAAGAATTGGCCTATCAAATTTATTTCGGTAGATATTCGCAAGTATGCGTTTAAGTCACAAATCGACGCTCTGGGGCTCTCCGAGCTGTTTTAAGCGTGTTTTAGCGTTTTTGAGAGTAAATTGCGACCGATTTGGCTGCAATTTGGTATATAAGTGCCTCGGATGAATACATTGTGATCGGCTATCAGCATTTTTGCGTGCGACCTCAATTTGTCGCGTTATGGCCAGATTCAGCTGCGAATTTGGCCGAAAACGGCATTTGGCCGTAACACAAAAAGTTGCATAGGAATAATTTTTTTGTCGGTTCCAGAGGATGTAATACAACGCCACGAATCTATAGGCACCAACCGCGTGTCTGTGAGAAATTATTTGTAGAAGTTATGGCCATGCGTTCGCCTAGTCCGGATGGTTCCATCTCCGATATGACAGGGTAAATACAGTTGAAACCATGAAAATTGCCCAGAATATATTTATAAATATAATAAAAAAATTTTATTTAACAATCATAAACAAATAAAAATAAAAACTAAAATTTTGCGCGGACGTTTTAAATCATTATTGGGAACATAAGAATCAATCTCATGGATTGCAGTATTTTCATGATAAGCGTGTCAAAAATTTAACAGAGATTTATTTAAGAAAATCTTTTAAGGAAACAATGTTAATAGCTTTATAGATATCAGAATTACGCATGAACCATTTAGCAGAGGTCATCTGGCGGATAGTGATATTTTATAACGTTTCAAGCGTTTTTAAATTAGATTTAGCTGCATAGGGCAAGCGTATGTTTGAATTGCGCGAAGCATAGCCGTATAAAGAAGAATTTTGTTATCTCTGGTCATGGTAGAATTTCTATTTATAAGTGGCTAGATTTTCTGAAGGCAATACGAAATTTAGTTTCGGTGTGTGCAGAAAATTAAGTGGAATTCTTTATAGACACTCCACTGCAATGTGCTGCCACCTGCCTTTTGGGATTGGTCATTTCGCGTTGACGTCGAAAGTAGGTGGTGGTCACATTAATGTGACTGGACTGTATTTTATATACTTTCTTATTTAACTCTACCTGAGGTGAATCTTCATTTTGAGGTACTCTGTACTAGACTTTGTGAATATTTGTTTTGTAGTATGTAGTTAGAAATGATGTTCATTTCATTATGTAATTAAAAAGATTAAGCTCTTTATTTAAGTGTCTATATATTAAAGGGAGATATTTAAACATGAGATTAAGAAATAAGAAATCAAATATTACTGAAAAAAATGTGTTAAAATAATGCAAAACAAATAAAACTCAATGATTTTAAAGATTGAATATAGACAAGATTTCTAAAAGAATGTTTTAAATTTTGTAGACATATTTAAAAAGACAAAGAATATTATTATGTTATTGACATCAAACAATCGATTCATCTGCCAGTTTCTAAAGGAAATAAAGTTAAATTTTGTCTGCTTATATTATGTAATCTGTATGGTGAATTTTCATGGTTTTTTCAAGTAATAATCCTAACATAATGCATTATTATTATTCTTTTGTTTTGAAAATTCAGTATATTAATTTTGATATTTTTACTCCCTTAATATTTTTGGCACTACACTTATATATAAATAAATTTGTGACTCACTTTTGCCTAACTCATGGCATAGTGATAACCATGGAATAATCCAACACCTACCAAGACTCGATGGCTATAGGAACTATGCACACTTGTAAATTGATATTCAGACTGCCTATTACAGGGATTTCATCATGCAAAAATATGCACATGTTTTGGGTCCGGGCTGTACCATGGATGTTTGTAGTGGTTCAGAATAAACTTTACACATTAAGTCTGGGTCTAATAGGACTTACTTTTCTTTTCTCCGTACCATCTAAGTTTCATTTCCGCTTAGCATATATTATCACAATCGCCATCGAATCTCATCTTTTCGAAAGCAATGAATGCGGCATCAACGGTTTGAACCTGAACGCACCTACACACGCTAGCCAAGCAAAATACTTCTGCCGCGAATTTGCTATCAAACATGAATTAACATTTTTTTTCATTACGAATTCAATTTGAAATAGAAAAAATACACAGGAGAGATTAAGAGATTAAAAACAGAAAAGATACTTTCTGAAATCTTTGTTATTTTTTTTTTGCAATTACTTTCAAAATTTTGGTACACATTTAATCATCATATAATAATAAAAATAATAATTATATAATAGTTTATATTTGATATTTTGTGATAGTTTAGAATGGTTACAGCTCTAGCGCTTGGTGCCACAGATTTGGGGTTCAAGTTCCAACAGTGCCATGGATGTTTGTAGTAGTTTGGAACCCATTTTAAACCAGTAGGTCCTGGTCTAATATGACTGTTAAGTGTTGGGTGTAGGGCTGATAACCGTCAAAGGAAACACCTCCTGTTTCAGAATCTATGAACATGTGAACGTGTTGAACACGTTCTGACAAGTCCGTCCGTGCCAGTCGGCGATCACCGCACACGGGAGGCGACCGCAGATGCGACGAAACTATGTACTTATAGTCAATCAGTGCGTGAAAAGAGTGAGACAAACAGTGTTTCGTGTCTACATTATTTATTTTAATAATTAAATTATTAGAGAATTATTTATTTTATTTAGGTAAGTATTTTTAATTGGGAAATATCGTTGTAAAATGTTTTTTGATAAATTATATTTTTATTATGCCCAGCTTCTCGTATGTATTTACTTAGGCATCGAGAATTCAATCGGGATTCACTTTCATATACAACTCTGGCCTTCCGACTTGGCTCATTTGCCATGAAAAACTCGCACAGAATAAGAAATCAAATTTAGAGAGACACTTCACTAAAAACATACTCAGTTTGTTAATAAATATCCAGCTGGCGAAGAACTGAAAAAAGATGTCGGCGAGCTCAAAAACAGCAATCAAGTTCCATGTTAAGTAACTGGACGCAATCTAGAAGTAATGTTAATTTTGCAAGCTTCGCGGTATCACTAGAAATTGCAAAAAAGGCAAACCATTCACAGATGGTGAGTATGTCAAAGATTGTTTCATAAGTGCATCTGAAGAACTGTTTCGTGATTTCAAAAACAAACCAGAAATCTTAAAAAAAAATCAAAGATTTGCTACTATCCACTAAAACAGTACAAGATAGAATAGCTAAAATGTCTTTAAATGTAACATATTTGCAGGTGGAAGATATTCAACTTTCTTCTGGCTTATCACTTGCTACAGATGAGTCTTGCGACATAAAAGACACGGCACAAGTTGCCCTTTTTGTCAGGTATATGTCTTCCCAAGGTTCAAAAGAAGAACTTCTAGGATTGCTACCACTCTCGTGACACACTAGGAGGAAGATATAGCGAATGCCGTGCAAAAATGCCTTGAAGACAATAAGATCGATTTAAATAAAATCGTTTCAATAGCAACTGATGGAGCCAGAGGTATGACAGAAAAATATAAAGGGGCAACAACGATTCTTCAGAGCAAAATAAACCACGAAATTCTTACGTTTCACTGCATAATAACCAAGAAGCGCTTTGTGCCCAAACATTTCCAGCTGAAATAGTTGAGGTCATGAATTTGGTAATCAAGATTGTTAACAGCATCTAGTCAAGCACTCTGCCATCGTCAGTTTAAAGAATTCTTAAACGAAATGGAGACTCAGTATTCCGACCTCCTTCTTCACAATAAAGTGAAATGGCTTTTCAAAGGTAAGGTGTTGAAACAGTTTGCTTTGTGCTTGAATGAAATAAATACATTCCTAAATGAAAAGGCATTAATCACCCTGAATTAGAAAACGACAAATGGTTGCAAAAATTTTACTTTATGGTGGATATCACAGCGAAATTAAATGAGCTCAATCTATAACTGCAAGGAAAAGGAAACCCAGCCTATGTTTTGGTAGAAGAATTGGTTTGTTTTGAAGAAAAATTAATTCTTTTTGTAGAAGATATTCAGAGCGGTAAATTACTTCATTTTCAATTTCTAAAGCAATATCGCGATAAAACCAGTGCAACTGTTGATACAGGTACTTCAGCACAGTTATAAAAAAATTAAAGATGAATTTGCTGAGAGATTTGAGCAATTTAAAACCACCAAAAACCACCAAAACCACTCTAGCATTCATAGTAAAATCCTCTCAACACCAATAGTAACAAAATCCACATTGAGTCATTTGGAATTGATACTGGATCTCCAGAAATGCAAATGATCGATTTTAAAAAAGTAAAGCTTTGTGGAGTGGAAAATTTGCAGAGTTGAAAAGCAAGTTGGAAGAGTTGGAGGTTCAGAAATGTATGTACTTAACGCAACAAAAGTGGACAGCTTTAAAAGAAATGCCGCGAGTTGAGGCACTTACATTCGACGCATGGAATAGTCTTCCAGATTGCTACAGTGATGTGAAGAAGTTGGCATTTGGATAATATAATTAAAAGTAAAGTAAGAAGCCAACTAACAAATGAAAATTTAGAGTCAGATTTAATTAATAAAGTTTAAATTTTCTACTTGAATAACCATGCAAAGCCATCGCTCCCATTGAATTTGTTTGCTCGATTGTTTGTTATTGAAATACAAGTTAGTGTTGTAAGTAAATGTTTAATTGTTTTAATTTTTACTTAAATAATAAGTAATTATCTAATAATGCCATATATATATATTATCTAATTTGTTGTGAAAAACACTACTTATATATGAATAAATAGATATTTTTCTTATGAATAAATAGATTAGTTTTTTTATTAAAAAAATTTATTTATGCGAGTACTATTTATTATTATATTAGTACATAATAGTACTAATATAATAATAAATTCTAAAGCCAACAATAATATTTTGCCAACAATAATATGTTGGCAAGAAAAAATTTTGTGGCTCTTTAAAAACTTTGAAATTTTGTAAATTGTGATTTTGGCTCTTCCGACTCAAAAGGTTGCCGACCCCTGGTCTAGGGGAAGGAAAAGTGCGCCAAGTTTTAGAAGAATTGTGCACTCAATTCCTCCTAGGGCCTTTCCTGAAAGAAGTAGAGAAACTCGCTCTGCATATTATTCCTCCCACCCTCTTTTTGAGGAGGAAATATCTCGAAACGATGAATTATCCCAGAAATATCTTAGATGCAGATTTCAAAGAAAGTCTCTGTTAGTAAAATAAGATAGATTTTATGTTACAAATACATTGAAATTTTATATTCCTTCGAAATTTATGTCACAAAATGAATTTATATATAGTATGTTGAATAATACGAGATATTAAAGTTAAAATAATTATAGATAAAAGTAAAATGCATTGTCTTAAAATTATAAATTAATTCTTAAGTAACATTTATGATTCTTTTACTTTTGTTAATTATAATTTGTGTGTGATTATAATTAATATTTAAAAAGAATTGCAAGCTTTTTCAATACCATATTTTTACAGGGTGATGCTGAGTATCTAAAATATATTTTTAAAAAATTGGGGAGGGAGATGTAAAGTGGCCCACTTTTTTTAGATTAATTATTATTATTATTTTTTTTCTGCTTAAATAAAAATACCAATTTGGCTAAAAAAAAAAAAATGTTAACAATGTTAAATCATTTACACCATTCTGATTTTACAATATTTTTATTTCATCTAAAGTTCAATGCATTTTTAAAAATGAAATACACAGTCCAGTCACTTTAATGTGACCACCTGTCAAAAGCCAGAATATACACTCTTGTATATTCTGGCTTTAAGTGAAGTGTGGAATGGGGTATTAAGTGGTTTGGTTGATTTATTCCTTTTGGAGCCATTTAGCCCGAGGGGTTCCATCTCCGATATGACAGGGTAAATACAGTTGAAACTATGAAAATTGCCCAGAATATATTTATAAATATAATAAAAAAATTTTATTTAACAATCATAAACAAATAAAAATAAAAACTAAAATTTTGCGCGGACGTTTTAAATCATTATTGGGAACATAAGAATCAATCTCATGGATTGCAGTATTTTCATGATAAGCGTGTCAAAAAATTTAACAGAGATGTATTTAAGAAAATCTTTTAAGGAAGGAATGTTAATAGCTTTATAGATATCAGAATTACGCATGAACCATTTAGCAGAGGTCATCTGGCGGATAGTGATATTTTATAACGTTTCAAGCGTTTTTAAATTAGATTTAGCTGCATAGGACCAGACCGGGCAAGCGTATGTTTGAATTGCGCGAAGCATAGCCGTATAAAGAAGAATTTTGTTATCTCTGGTCATGGTAGAATTTCTATTTATAAGTGGCTAGATTTTTCTGAAGGCAATACGAAATTTAGTTTTGGTGTGCAGAAAATTAAGTGGAATTCTTTATAGACACTCCACTGCAATGTGCTGCCACCTGCCTTTTGGGATTGGTCATTTCGCGTTGACGTCGAAAGTAGGTGGTGGTCACATTAATGTGACTGGACTGTGTATTTTATATACTTTCTTATTTAACTCTACCTGAGGTGAATCTTCATTTTGAGGTACTCTGTACTAGACTTTGTGAATATTTGTTTTGTAGTATGTAGTTAGAAATGATGTTCATTTCATTATGTCATTAAAAAGATTAAGCTCTTTATTTAAGTGTCTATATATTAAGGGAGATATTTAAACATGAGATTAAGAAATAAGAAATCAAATATTACTGAAGAAAATGTGTTAAAATAATGCAAAACAAATAAAACTCAATGATTTTTAAAGATTGAATATAGACAAGATTTCTAAAAGAATGTTTTAAATTTTGTAGACATATTTAAAAAGACAAAGAATATTATTATGTTATTGATATCAAACAATCGATTTATCTGCCAGTTTCTAAAGGAAATAAAGTTAAATTTTGTCTGCTTATATTATGTAATCTGTATGGTGAATTTTCATGGTTTTTCAAGTAATAATCCTAACATAATGCATTATTATTATTCTTTTTGTTTTGAAAATTTAGTATATTAATTTTGATATTTTTACTCCCTTAATATTTTTGGCACTACACTTATATATAAATAAATTTGTGACTCACTTTTGCCTAACTCATGGCATAGTGATAACCATGGAATAATCCAACACCTACCAAGACTCGATGGCTATAGGAACTATGCACTTGTAAATTGGTATTCAGACTGCCTATTACAGGATTTCATCATGCAAAATATGCACATGTTTTGGGTCCGGGCTGTACCATGGATGTTTGTAGTGGTTCAGAATAAACTTTAGACATTAAGTCTGGGTCTAATAGGACTTACTTTTCTTTTCTCCGCACCATCTAAGTTTCATTTCCCGCTTAGCATATATTATCACAATCGCCATCGAATCTCCTCTTTTCCGAAAGCAATGAATGCGGCATCAACGGATTTGAACCTGAACGCACCTACACACGCTAGCCGAGCAAAATACTTCTGGGCCGCGAATTCACTATCAAACATGAATTAACATTTTCTTTTGATCATTACAAATTCAATTTGAAATAGAAAAAAATACACAGGCGAGATTACGAGATCAAAAACAGAAAAGATACTTTCGAAATCTTTATTATTTTCTTTTTGCAATTACTTTCAAAATTTTGGTACACATTTAATCATCATATAATAATAAAAATAATAATTATATAATAGTTTATATTTGATATTTTGTGATAGTTTATAATGGTTACAGCTCTAGCGCTTGGTGCCACAGATTTGGGGTTCAAGTTCCGACAGTGCCATGGATGTTTGTAGTAGTTTGGAACCCACTTTAAACCGTAGGTCCTGGTCTAATATGACTGTTAAGTGTTGGGTGTAGGGCTGATAACCGTCAAAAGGAAACACCTCCTGTTTCAGAATCTATCATCAGGCAGATGGCCATGATCCAAGATGGACTGTGGACCCAGGGAGTTAGTTACTTAATAATGGTTACAAATGCAGAGGTTTTGTTTTGTTTATTATTCTAGGGTCATTTTGTGCACACTTTAGACTAATTAGACTGCGACCTACAGTTTAACATGGTTTCCGAACCACTCACAAAATCCATGCCTCCGCCAGGATTCTAACCTGAAGCCGTTGGTACCAAAAATGCTAAAATGTAAATGCACTATAAATGTAGAGGGTGTTCACACACACACGCATATATATATATATATATATATATATAAATAAACATAGGTAAGAATTTTATTTTCTAATATGCTTAATCTCTGGCGCGTTCGAATCCCGGCTGTGCCATGTATGTTTGTAATGGTTCGGAATCCACTTTAAACCATAGGTATAATATGGCGGTTGGGCGTAGGGCTAACAACCTTACCTCGTAAGAAGAAAAACATTTCTCGTTTCATAATATGCCAGTAGGCAGATGGCCTTGGCCCACCATGGGGCTGTTGCTCCAATGATGATGATGATGAATATGTTTAGTCTGATAGCCCTTTTATTGAGTTATCCTATTACATCTTTATTTCTAAGTTTTTTTTTTTTTTTTTTTTTTTTAATGCAGTTGGCAAACTCTTAGACAACTGTCTTTGATGCCTTCAGGCAAGCGATGCACAGATGTTACCACTTAGCACTACCCAGGAGGTGAGTGTAGCTTGAAGATAAGCCACGTACGCGGAGTAACAATGCGTCCGCGACGCTCTGCAATCCTATTAGACCGGGAACTACTGTTTAAAGAGGATTCCGAACCACTACAAACATCCATGGTACCGGCGAGACTCGAAATCCGAAACCTGTGGTACCGAACGCCAGAGTGCTAGCCACTCTGCCATTCAGGTGCTTATTTCCAAGGTAAAATAACTGTTTTTGACATCATATCATTGATTTTGTTTCACTCCTCCACCACAATTGCCTTGAGCCCATCCAATGCCGCTTACAAAGAATCTGTTCCAAATGCACAGGTAATCCACAGACGTCTGGGGATGACTTGGATGGGGTGCATTTAAATGGAATAACCTCATTTCCAGTTCCGTTTCTTGTTTTTCAATTCCTTCTATTAGCTCACACTCTCCCTACCTTGTTCACATTTCCAATCGTTACCAAAATACTTTTTATTCATCCACTCGAGTTCAAATACATTTTTTTTTTTAACTTGCAGTGGATGACACTGGATGTTAAATACAGTTCTTTCTTCAAATATTAATTCATTCATTAAATTTAATTCATTAATTTTAGTTTTTTTTTTTTAGATTTAAGTTGCATGTATCTACCCATAGAGGGCGCCAGATACACTTAAAAAATGAATGAAAATTATTCATAAAGGACTTTCTGCAATAAAGTGAAAAAAAAATAGGAATTGACTTTAAAAAACTTTTTTTATATTACTTGTTTCCTAATATGGAGATGAAGATCTAAAAGGTATGACTAATGGATTTCAACACAAAGAAATTTTTATGGATAAATGATAGTATGTCTTCTTTGAAAATGGTTATTAAAAACATGTTTCTGATAGTCATCAGAGTACAGTTTGGCATTTTTTCCCCCTGATTTCATTGCTTTAAGTTTTCTTTTATAAGAGAATCCAGCAATGATTATTTAACAGTCTTTTTTTTTTTTTCTCTGAACTAACGTTGTAAGTTTTCAGTAGTGATTAATATTTCAAGCTTAATCATTTCCGTTTTACACTCGCTAAATAATTTTCATACAACAATCTGCACACATAGTTTTAAGATGACAGACATGTTTTGATTTTAGTCGGTGAACGTCATGTTTAACTTGATATCAGAATTTATAACTTTGTTTACAATTCCTGTAGAGATGGTTAAAGATTTTGCAATAGTTCATTGGTAGATTAGGTTTTCTTTTAAAAAATGAGATGCGAATTTAGATATCATACAGAATCATTTTAGATTCAAAGAATTTAGATATCATAAGGAGTCACTTTTAGAGTCAAAGAATTTAGATGTCATAAAAGTATATGTACTCATTTTTCACCTTTTCAAAGTCAAATGTAATTTTTTTCCCTTTTTTATTGGTTATATAGCTTATTTTACGTTTAGAAATATTAAAAACCATGTTTTTTTACATCTTTTTAAATAATCTAATAAGTGTATTTCTCTCTTAAAAGCAAAAAAAAAAAAAAAAATATGGCCTTCGATAAATTGTTCATTTTCTACCGACAATGTACAGCAATGAATACTTTTAACTGTACAGATAATAATGAAACCTTATTCCGAATGGTTGCCATTCATGTTTTTTAAAAAATTCATTTGAATTTAATTCATGGAAAAAGTCAAGAAAAAAAAAACTGAAAATCTGCTCGGCAAATTTCAACTTATCATGTGTGAGCATTCGAGAACGGATGAATGAACTCAGGAACATGCCAATGTTTTATAATGCACGAGATATATGAAGCAATTGATTGGAATACTACAAGAATGGCCAAATTCAATAGCCACGTGAATATAGCAATGTCGAATAGATCAAGAACTTCAAGAATCTCAAAAAGAATATACAAAGAATGAATTGTTCAAGAATCTCTAAAAGAATATACAAAAGTAACATAAATGTAGTCGTGAATGAAGTATTCCAAATTCTACAAGAAACGTTATCACAATAGCCAAAAGAATATATCAAGTTTGAAAATTCTAGTTGTAAATGAAGAATGAAGTATTCCAAATACAACAAGAAGCATTATACAACTCCGTAAGCACGGGAAAATGCCAAAAGTGATAAATCTGAAACTTCAAGAAGTAAGAATTGATCAACGCACTACGAGTACGTATAGTCATTGGATATACAAATGTTTAAAATCCCAAGCCAAGACGTGAAAAGTGATTCAAAACCATACTACAAAACACTTCAAACAGAAGCCAAATTCTCCAGAAAATTCCTTAAGACTAACGTTATTCATGAAGCATTTCAAGAGTTAAGCGGCCCAAAGTACCATTTTCCGCCAAAATTTGCAATGGAGTTTTATTTGCTTGACCCTCATTTTCAGATAACGTCACGGACCCCTAACCAGGACAACATCATGTTCACACATGATAAAATAACCTAAACACCCACTGTAAAATATCAAAAGCAAGTTTTTTTCCAAATCCAAGTCGAGACAAGTCCAAACGTCACCCTTTATAAGTTATAATTTGTGGCAGAAAGTTTTCCATAATCTTATTTTCTTCCATAATCTTATTCCTTTCTTCCATCATCTTTTCCATGGTTCGCAAAATCTTTGGAAAAGTCGCCCCAATCCTCAACGGAGCGCCACACCCTTCGCCAATCTTCATGGGCATCACGTACAGAGTGGCGCCATAGATCGGCAACTTGTCCATGTTGGCGATGCTCTCCATGCCATAGACGTCATTCTCCAGGAGTATCGTGTGGGCCATCAGGTCTCTGGACTGTCCGTTGTCCAGAGACAGGGTCTCCACGCCCAGGCCGTATGCTCCTGTTGTCCACCAGCCACTGGGCAGCTTCTCTGGACACCCCGGGAAAGTGGAACTGGGTTGTGTCGTTGCTGGAGCTGCCCCTGAACGCTTCGTCGTCGCCCCATTTGCTGCCCCATCCCGACCGGATCAGAAGGATGTGGCCGTCCAGCCTCCTACTGGTCAGCACCTCCCACTTTTCAAGGTCGCTCACCTGCACCAGGGCGTCGCTGTCGACCTGGGCCCTACTCGTTATGTCTATGACGGCCGCAGGGCCCATCAGGCGGTCGACGGGTATCTGGTCAACGGTCCTCTTGTCCTGCGCGAAGTAGCACGGGGCATCCATGTGGGTGCCCACGTGGATGCCAGAGTAGTAATTCTCGATCAGTATCCTGAAAAAATATTTTAATGTAGAATACTCTTTATTGAGTCCTCTGATCAAAAAAGAGATTAAAGTATCTTAATTCGTGCATGTAAGTTACGTATACGTGCTCCGAAAAGAGAATTTTTACATTTTTAAAATTTGACCGGAAACAATCCTGAAAGAACATTTTAATGTAGAACACTCTTTATGGATGGATCCACTGATCAAAAAAGTGATGGAAATGTTTTAAATTTTGCATTTTTAAAGTTATGCATGTTGCATTTTGTGGTTCGGAATCCACTTTGAACCGTAGGTCCCTGTCTAATAGCATCGTAGAGCGTTGTGAAGATAGTGTTACTCGCGTCCGATAGCTTATTTTCAAGCTACACGCACCTCCTGGATAGAGAGTAACGTCGGTGCAGCGTTTGCCTTATGGCATAAATCATTAATTGTCTCTGTATGATCAGCTGCATTAGGATAACAACAACATACATATATATTTAAGTTAAATTCTGATGTAAAAACTCCGTGATATTTAGAGTGGTCTTTCCGTGGAATTGCAGAATTTTAAACCGTTAAAATTAAGCACTTCCTACGTGGATGCCCGAGAAGTAATTCTCCAGCTTTATGCTGAAAGAACATTTTAATATAGAACACTCTTTATTGAGGAGTCCACTGATCAAAAAAGAGATTAAAATGTCTTAATTCGTGCATGTAAATTTTGCATGTATGTAGGATTTGTATATCAAGCTACAGGAGTATCTGGAAAATTTAGTTCCTTTACAACATGCATTTATATTTACACTCAAGAGCCAAAACATTATGACCACCTGTCAATAGCGAGTTGACCCACCTTTGGCGCGCAACACGGCTTCAATCCGCCTTGGCATGGATTCATACCACCACTTAATACCAGTTAAATACCACTTCCACCTGATCACGTGCCTTCCACGTCATCCAGGCGAGTTCATGGCAAAATGTAGGGGTGGTCATAATGTTTTGGCTCTTGAGCGTACATTATATTTAATAACATACATTTTAGTAGAATCCAAATTTGATCTAAGTGTTTAAAAAATAAAGTGCAATGTTGATCGCTAGCGAAACGCGTCATTCTTTCGAAGATTCTAGCAATAGTGTGTCTTAATTTCACACTTTTGCTGGGAATTAAGGGGACACAATAGAAAAAGACACTCCCTGCAAAACTAGAGGATTCCTATTCCCAGGAAGTCAGACCAACCTTTATAGGCCGTCAAGAAAACAGGTATTTCTCCGCTGAAAAGGGTATGCATTGTTCAGTGAAATTTTCTTTTGGTTTTCGCATACCAATTATAGTTGCGCTCGCAATTTAAAATTAAATATATATATATAATATGTAGGATTTGTTTGTCTGTTAATCAGCAGGCGGCAACACAGCACAGGCTATGTATGTGTCTTTGACAGAGACGGTTTACCATATGGGGAGTATTCAACTTTGAACTCTGACCCCAGGAGGATCCCACGACTGGTCGCTGACTAGTCAAGTCTCCTCCCAGAGACCACCAAAATTTGGAGCTCGAGGGGGATTAAATTTCCATTCAATACCTTCTTCACATAAATATGAAGATAGCTTAATCAGGATTAATAACTAACTCATGAAACTTTTGAACTTCTTTGTTTGCACCTACAAAATTTTTTTGCATCATCAGAATATAATTTAGCACATTTGCCTCTACATGCAATAAATATTTTTAAAGCAGCTATAAAGGATTTGGATGATGGTCAGAAACAATCTCAATATGCATTGCCTTAAATACAAAACAAATAAACATACATACATTTTACACACAATACTCTTTCTTTGTTTACCAATTTTAACCAAAAATGGTCCACAGAAATCTACTCCTGAAACATTAAATGGATAATTCAAAGTAACTCTATCTCTTTTGGTAAACTACCCAATAATTGTGTCACTATAGGTTTTAACTTTAAAACAAATAACACATTTATGCACTATTTTTCTACAAATAGATTTTCCACCTATAGGACAGAATTTCTCACGTATATGACACAAAAGAGCAGATAATCCTACATGAAAATATTTTATATGGTAATAAGAAATTAACATCAGTAAATGTATGATTTTTAGGCAAAATTATAGGGTTTTTTTTATCAAAACTACATTCCGCATTACTCAAACGTCTACCCAATTTTTAAGATTCAATCTGAATCTAAATTCTTTATAAAAAAAAACCCATGATGAAAAAAACTGCTACTTACAAAAATTTTTGTATTGAATCAATTAAATCAAATAAAGCTCTTTGAACTGCTATATTAAATTTTTAATTTTTTTTTGAAAGAAAAAATTATTGTATAAAAATGTTGTGAAATAATAAATGAAGTAGATTTCAAATTTAATTTCTAGTAAATTTATTTTTACCTATTTTTGTATTATAGATTTAGCAATTACTTTAAGAAAATGCTATGTTTTCAAATTCAAAATATGTTTGATCAGGTTTAAATCTGGTTTAGACTGAGTTTAAGATATTTTAATAATGTCTTTTTTCTAGTACAAATTTAATGTAACCGCAATGAAACATTTAATGTTCAGTTTATTTTATTTTTATCCTTGTGATTTTACAAATTATTGATTAATTTTAACAGAAATTTAATATTTAAAAGCACTTATTTAGGGTACTGAGTATAATACAATTATGGATCACTTTCTAATAAATCTTATCAAAAATGTAAATAATTTAATACTGTTTTGCTCATCACTTAGGTTGGTCCCAAAGATATTCTGGATGTATATATTCTGCACCGCTTAAAAATGGATGCCATGAATCATACAGAAGATGAATATAGAGATCTTAAAAATCAATATCCACCAGAATTGTTGCATCCCTTGTATATTTTTCTTTTCGTTAAACGTAACAAAAAGAATTATTTAAAGAAGAAAACTTTTTATGATTACTTTCTTATAGACAAACTTCTTTATAAAAAGTTTCTTCTTAAAATGTGTTTTTTATTTCTTTGTAATGTTTTAAAATACTTCATTAAAGATAAATTAACAATAGATTTAAGTATATCATTGTTTTACATACTTGTACCATGTCCAAAAAGAAAAACTATCGTGCAATCACAACTAATGCATTCTAACTATATAAGCTAATTATGATGTATGTTAATAAACCAATTACAATTATGTTTTTGGTTATTTGCAAATTATTATTTATTTTTGATTAAATCACAAAAATTGAAATATAAAATTTCTTTTTCAAAAAAATGTAACATATATAGGTTTGGCATTCGTTAATTCTAAATATGTCACTATTGCCTGTGACGGTTTTGCCCCATTATGTAGGATTTTCGTTATTTTTCAAAAAAAATATTGAAAAACTAAAAGGTGGATATAACTGTTTACAATTTTATAATAATAAGAACTTAAACATATTATTATTTACTGTCTTAGTCATAAATTAATAAAATCTTGTGCAAACTCGTTTTGCTTTCTGCTTTTTGCTGTGTTCTGTTTTAGATTCAGTATTAACGCATTTTCACTCTATTTTCTATATTTCTTTTTTATTTTATCTAAATCTATCGAAATGTTCATCAATAGTGGGTTCCTTACAGAAAAGCTCTTAATGTAGAAAATAAAATTTTGTACACATATTTCATCTCAATGCCCTAAATAAGAAAAAATAGGTTCTCCACAATTTTATTTTAATTTTAAGACATTTTGTTTCCCAAAGCATTTTTATTTATGCTTTCAAAAACATCCTAAGCCAAATATTCAGCAATATTAAATTTGTTTTTGAAATCAAGATCTGTTAACAATTGAACACTTGGAAGATCCTACAAAATACTTTATTTTTACTTGGGCCTCGCGTATGAGTGGAAGTCATTATTCATACAGACGAATCCTTCTCATTCTTATTAATTCATTGCTTTTAAAAATTGTTAAGACCAAGATTTATTTTCCCACTTAACAGATATGCTATAAAAATTATATGTGCTTTCTTTTTTGACCAAGATACTGCACAATTTCTCTCTGTAATCTCACCTGAGATTAAACATTTATAAATGCAGATATGATTTTTATAATAATAAAGGACAGCTTTTTAATGCCAGATAAAATTCAATCCTAAAATAAATTAAATGGTCTTTTGTGCAAGAGTTGGACAAAGCTCAATTCTGTTAGCTCCATGTTTTTGGCATTGCCACCAATCTCATCATTCATCATAGTAAAAACAAAAATATATTGGAACTTTAAACTTTTGGTGCAAAAGCCTCTGATTTTGAACAAACATTTGGCAATCGCAGAATTCTTTTTAAATTAAAATCTAGCCTAAAATTTAAACTTTAAAGCAATCATTTCCCCAAAATAAATAGCATACAACAGAAAAATTTCGATATAATTGTGCAAAATCCTTTAAAATCAACCATTATTTTTACAGGGAAAAGTTTTATGCTGATGCAATGTAATTATTATTTTTAAACAAAAACTTCTAAATTGCTTTAAGTGAAAAATATATTAATTACTAGGAAATTTTAACTTGTTTTTCTATTAGTAGAACTGTTGCCAGTTTTGGTGCTGTGTGCTTATTCAAAATTTTGCTATTGTGTATATATGAATAATCAAAACCAATACTTTTAATAATTTTTTTCTTTTTACTCCTGATAATTTTTGCTTGCTGTACAATTAAATTTATAATTGAAATAAAACTATTAAATGCATTTCAGAAACTGTTTTTCTGTAAAATATCAAATTTTTTAAAGCTGTAATTAATTAATTTCGACACAAATATTGTTTAAACCAAAGTGTTCTAAAAATTGTTACATTCCAAAAGTTTTGTATTTCATACTTTGAAAAATTATATATGTTTAGTTCCAATGATTTCCGTTTTCTTCTGAAAGGTTCAGATGATTCCTGTAGGCATTGCCAAAATATAACATACGAAGTAGACCATATGATACTTCCAAATTTTTATGTCACAATTCTGAAGAAAGGCTTGTGCTTTTTTTATTTTTCTGTATACAGTTTTCAAAATTTTGACTTGTAATTCAGAAAATTTCAATAATACCCGCAATCACCCACACATTGAGTCATTAATAATCTCTAAATTAATCCTATATTAATGAAATTTTCTTTTTAGTTATTTTTAAAAAGGCTGCATTACTTGTTAGTCTATATATATTAAATTGAAATTATGTTCCTATGGACTGCCACACTCTTCAACTGATCATCATAAAATTTTAACCACTTATTTTTTTTATTTCACAATCATTGATTAGTTGCTGTAATTTACAAAAAAATTGTAATTAGTTCTTTTAATTTAAAAAAAACAAACAGTAATCTACCTTAACAGACCTCCTGCAGGACACTTTTACATAGTTAGGTTGCATATGTTGTTTTCGTGTTATTACATTTAAAAAATGGTTTTTTTTTTCCGATTAAAAGTTGATGTCATGTTATATTTGTTATGCATATGTACAGTAATATTATTGTATGGTTCTGAAAAAGAAAATTATCTTTGATTTTGAAAGTTATTTATTCTCTTTGTTCTTTTAATTTACTCAAAAAAAAAAAAAAAAAAAAAAAAAAAAGAATTATTGTGAATAATTTTCAAAGATGCCACAAAAAAATAAATAAATAAATAACCCTTCTACTTGAAAAAATGTGTAATGAAATAGAAATAAATCTTCTAAATTCTAATATTTGATTTTTTTTTTTTTTTTTCCTCCTAAAAAAATTTGGAAAAAAAAAAAATAATGATAATAAATATCTATTTTCTGTAAATAGGTAATGCCCAGGTCACATCAGTTTGTTTTATAATAATGTCAAAAAGTCGCCTTTTGTGAATGTTTGATTTAATAATTTAATTGGATTACCAAAAACATGTTTCATTTTAAAACTATGATTATCAATGTGACTATAGATATTGCTAGAAAATTCCATTAAAATGTACAACCCTATTTAAATCAATTTATATATACGCTGAAGTGACAAAAGTCATGGAATAGCAATATGCAAATTTTCAGATGGCAGTAGCATCGCGTAGAACAGGTATAAATGCGCAGTGCTTTCGCAGAGCTTTCATTTCTGTTCAAGTTATTCATGTGAAGAGGTTTTGACGCGATGATGACCGCACGACGGGAATTAACAGACTTTGAACGCGGAATGTTAGTTGGAGCTAGACGCATGGGTCATGCCATTTCGGAAATCGTTAGGGAATTCATTCCCAGATCCACTGTGTCAAGAGTGTGCAGAGAGTATGAAATTTCAGGCATAACATCCCACCATGGACAGCGCAGTGGTCGACCGCCTGCACTTAACGACCGAGACCGGCGACGTCTGCAAAGAGTCGTAAATTCTAACAGACAAGCAACACTGCGTCAAATAACTGCAGAAATCAATGTGGGACGTACAAGGGACTTGTCTGTTAGAACTGTGCGGAGAAATTTGGCTTTCTTGGGCTATTCCAGCAGAAGACCGACTGGGTGCCTTTACTGACAGAACGATATCGCTTGCAGCGACTCTCGTGGGCACGTGAGCATATCGGTTGGTCCCTAGATGAATGGAAAACCGTGGCCTGGTCCGATGAGTCACGATTTCAGTTGGTAAGAGCTGATGGTAGGGTTCGAGTGTGGCGCAGACCCCACGAAGCCATGGACCCAAACTGTCAGCAAGGCACTGTTCAAGCTGGTGGTGGCTCCGTAATGGTGTGGGCTGTTTTTTCATGGCATGGACTTGGTCCTCTGGTGCGACTGGACCGAACATTGACTGGAAATGCTTATGTTCAGCTACTTGGAGATCACTTGCAGCCATTCATGGACTTCATGTACACAAAACGACAATGCGCCATGTCACCGGGCCACAACTGTTCGCGATTGGTTTAAAGAACATTCTGAGCAATTCCAACGAATGATCTGGCTACCTAGATCGCCCGACATGAATCCCATCGAGCATTTATGGGACATCATCGAGAGGTTTGTTCGTGCCCAAAATCCTGCACCATCAACGCTTTCACAATTATGGACGTCTATCGAGACAGCATGGCTCAATATTCCTGCAGAAGACTTCCAACGACTTGTTGAGTCCATGCCACGAGTTGCTGCACTTCGCCGGGCGAAAGGAGGGCCGACACGATATTAAGAGGTATCAAATGACTTTTGTCACTTCAGTGCATGTGTTTCAGTCAGTGAATATTAAAAAGCCCAAAACAATGAGAATCATTTAATTAGTGGTTTTTGCATCCCCATAGCAACATAAATACTTTAAAAGTATCTGTCAAATAATTTAAAAACAATTTTATTTTTTTTTTCCTTCTAATGCAGCTGGCAAATAGACCGAGATCTTCGCCATAAGGGCTGCACCGATGTTACTCACTTTGCATTACCCTGGGTGGGCGTGTAACTTCATGGTGAGCCACGGACACGAGTAACAATGCCCCCAGCGCTATACGATTCCCATTAGGGACCGGGACCTACGGCTTAAAGTGGATTCCGAACCACTACAAACACCCATGGCAAAGCCGGGATTCGAACCCGATACCTGTGGTACCGAACGAAAGAGCTCTATCCATTCGGCCATCAGGCCCCTATAATTTTAAAAATAAAAGATCGAATTTTTTTGTTATTTTACATCCTTCTTAAAGGGGATATATATATATATATATATATATATGCAACCAAACGTTTTTTTCAGAATGCATTGAAAATAGATGAAAATTAGTTATATTGTTTAAAATTAAAAATATAAGAACCTTTATATTGATATTCAATTATAGAATATGAAAGCCTTGTTTTAGTTAATCATTCACCACTTTAATGGCATTTTACAAAAAACAATAGATTTTTTTAATATGTATTACAAATTTCTTGCTTCTGAAAATTTGTTTAAAGGTTTATTTATTTATCTTATTTTTGTTTTTCTTCTAGTGAAATATATTTCAAGAACAGATCTGAAAAGATCAACTTTCTGTGAGAAGTAAAAGCTGAACATATAGGAAAACTGATCACTGTAAAAGGCATTGTTACTCGATGATGCACTGGAGTCAAACCAATGCTTGTACTTTCAACTTATACTTGTGATCAGTGTGGTGCTGAAACATTCAAAACTGTATGTTTTATTTTTAATATTAAAATTTTCGAACATTACTGAATTTTTTTTGAATCTTAGATTTTTACCTCTACCATTTACTTTAAAATATACGGTTAAAAAGTCAACATAAAAGTAAAATTTAGTTTTAAAAGTCTGAAAATTCAGTAAAATATTTCAATTTATCTATCTTTATTTTAAGACGTTGATCATTAATTTTTTACCATAGTTATGTTAAAAAAAAAAATTTATGTTTTAAAAAAATATTTTTACTGATATTCCTGATTAATATTATGTATCTGATAAAAAGTTTTAGAATGTAGTATTCTTTTTTAAAATGTTATATATATGTGTACAAAAAAATTATGCATAGATGTACACAGTTATTTTGAACAAATTCCAGCCAATTTTTATAAAATGGGACAAGCATAGTTTTATAAATTTTGGATAGGAACATATGGGTGAAAATGCTGCGCACACAAACAAGAAAAATTGGAAGAACACACTTCTTAATTTATTAGATATAATTACAAAACAAGTTTGTTAAATCCTATATGCGCAATCTTAAAAGAAGAATCTTAATCTTACCTTATGTGTACAATCTCATTTGCATTGGAACAAACCGACACACATTGGCAATCATGGATTTGTTTTACTATCGATGAGCGAGTCCTGAAATGTTTTTATGAAAAAAATATTTAAATATGGGATTATATTCTTAATGAAAGAATAATTGTCATGTAAAACTGAAAGTATTGGCTGTTTTTGATGAATTGAAAATTAATTTTTCAATTAAATTATAAAATTTTTGTGTAAGTACTATTTTCAAGAATAATTTTAATGTGTTAAACAAATATTTTTTTCCTTCATTTTCATATAAGTTTTTTTAATATTAAAAAGGGAAATATGTATTGCAAAAACTTTTCTATCACAGTAATACTTTATTTTACATGTATGTAGCCATAGTCAATTTTATATATATACAATTGTAGTTTAATACCTCCAATACAGGAAATGTTAAAATGGTATTTTTATGTGTAAATGTATATTCTAGAATATATTGAAATTAGCATTTGGGAAATTGTTAATATAACTATTTTATTGTTATTTTAACTTCTTTAACCAGAAACTACTTTATATATATATACTTAAATTGGATGCTAGTAAAAGCTCATTTTAATATATTATAGTACATAAGACATTTCTAGCTGAAAAATTAAAATTATGCATGCAATAGTTTTGTAGAAAAGGTGCATGCAAATTTGAAAATCACTGTTATGAAAAATTGCATTTGTAATGAAAAAATATGCTATTAAAACATTCTGACTTCCAATACAATTTATTTATTGAGTGCACTGTCTTATTCTTTCTTATTAACATTTTTATCTCTTACTTTTATTTGAAAAAAAAAAAAAGTATTTTTTTCATAAAAAGCATTTTTTATTGAGGTGTTAGGGTGTAGGGATTTTCAGCTATCTTCCTCTATGCTAAAACTTTAACAATTTGTGCTTTTGAGACATTCCTTTTCTGGGCGGCAATAGAAATAAGAGAGTGACAATTGCTCTAAATTTGTTTTCAATACATGGAACTGTTTCACATTATTAGCACTTTAATTTAAATTCTAGTTGTTACCATTTTAAGTATTTTCTAAGCAAATCTGTATGGCAAAAATTAGTTATGGTATACTTTTTTGAAATTTGACATACTTTCTGTTGCAATTTTTACTAAAGTAATGCATTATTAGAAAGGTATTAAAATGTATATCATTTCTTAAAATTAATTTTTACTATATTGAATCTCCTTAACCATACATCCTGTAAGAAAATAATCAAATTTGTTCCTATGATTATTTTCTTAATGAATATCAATTTAAAATTATTTTTTTAAGAAACCTTTTCGCAAAAACAAATTTTATTAAGTACTATTATTTTAATGGATGATGTGGAACAAAATTTAATTTATTTAGTCAAAGAATTAACTTATTTAGTCATATCGAATTAAATAATATAAGATAGATGAATTCAATAATAATTTGGAAATTACAAATTATAAAGTTCTTTTAGGATTTTATTGATTTTTATCTTAAGAATTGATCATTTTATTTTATGTTTATAAAGAGCAATTAATAAATTTTAACATTTTCTTATCAATTTGAATGAACATTGAATTCTATAAATTTATTCATATAAAAAGTAAAACATTTTATTTATCAGACTTATAATATTAATATAAGTCATTTTATATTTTAAATATGATGTATAGCTAATGTTTTTTCATGCTATAGCTTTCTTCACATATTGATGTTTTATAATTTTAAAAATGTTGTTTCGAACAATTTTGATTTTAATTATTGTATTTATGTGAAGTGTTGAGTTTATGTTTTTCAATTTTTTAAAATATTATAAATTATATATAGTTGTATTTTCATTTTGTAAATAAGTTTAAAAGATTCCTATTAAAAATTGTTAATGAATAGCATTAATTATAGCATTATTTATTTAGACTATAAACTTATATACTGTCATTAAAAAATATTATTTATACTTTTATAAGACATATAAATACAAAAAGAAATGTTTTTAATTTTAGGTTAATTCTATGTTATTCATGCCACTTACTAACTGTAAAAGTGAAACCTGTCGACTACAGAAATGTGGAGGAAGACTGTATTTGCAGACTCGTGGTTCAAAGTTTATCAAGTTTCAAGAAATCTAAATCTAAGAACTTGTGAGTTGCTAAACTTTATGTGTGCATGTGTTGTGCACATATAAAAAAATTATATTAAGTCTTACTTATTAAATGATAAAGTTAATGATGATTTTTTATGCTTTATCTAATAATAGAAAGCATTACTTTACTGAGATTTAAAATAGATTAATTTAATTTTAGTTAAATTTTAATAATATGATGAGCACTGTAATTAACTTAATGAAATATAAAAGATTACAATTATGTACGTTAAAAATATGTATAAATTAATGTAAGTCTTATTTTAAAATGTTTTTCTAATTGTAGTGAGATCTAGTTTTAATAGCAATTTTTTAAACCTTATTTTCTTTATTTTATTAAGTAGGTAAATCATTTCATTTAGAACAAATCCCAAAACTTTTAATAAAGTTTCTGAAACTGCTCTATTTTTAAGTACACTCATGTCATGTTTTGTGTGTTGTTTGCTGTTAATTGTTATTAAAAATTTATGTATGAATGTAATAGCCTTGTAATCACTTATCTTCAACAATCATTGTAGTGATATTCAAACTAGGTTTTTCTTTTGTAAGTTTATTAAGAAATTGCTTTAAATAAGGCACCTGATAAACATTCTTAAAAAGTTATGTGCTAAGAAATTACGGTTTTGAAGCTATAGAGTATAGTATTGTGAAACTTCAAATAAAAGTTGAGTTTTACTTAAAATTTTCATTGATAGAACATTCAGCGCAATTATTTGTAATTTTGTAGGAGTTTTTATTTTTATGGGATATCTTTATTTCACATTGATATATAAATAATTTCATTTTAATTTTAAATATTAAATTAAATAAAATTCACTTAAGAATGGTTCATTGAAAGGTTTAAACGGGGCATTTCATTTAATTTCCATTTATGAAATTTTATCAGTGATAATATAAAAATGCTTATTTAATGAATGTTTTGTCAATTTTGTAGAGAATTATAAAAATGAACAAAACAGACGATGATGAGTTGGAAGATCATGAATTGCCTCATGCTGAAGCAGATGAAATTCTGAGTAAGTGTCTTTTATAATATTTTATTATGAATTTAGCTTTTTGAAAAAATTTACATGGTTCAAATTTATTAACAAAATCGATATTATGAAGGAATATATATTTTTTTATAATTGTTACATGCTTTTTTTTATTCCAATTTACTTATAAAATAAAAAAATAATAATAATAACAATAATAATGAAGACAGTGTGATTAAACTTTCATTTATTATAAGCAATTGTAATTTTCGAAAAACATTATGATTCTTGTTATAATTATGTTACATTTTGTTATGATTTCCCAATGTATGTAATTTGTATTATACAAGATTTTTAAAAATGGGGCCTAAATGGCCGAGTGGCTAGCGCTCTGGTGGCTTGGTACCACAGGTTTCGGGTTCGAGTCCCGGCGGTGCCATGGATGTTTGTAGTGGTTCGAATCCACTTTGATCCGTAGGTCCTGGCCCTAATAGGACTGTAGAGCATTGCGGGGCATTCTTACTCCGCGTCCGTATCTTCAAGTTACACGCAGCCCCTGGATAATGCAAAGGGAGTAACGTCTGTGCAGCGCTTGCCTTAAGGTATCCAAGACCAAGCTGTCTAAGTGTTTGCCAGCTGCATTAGAAAAAAAAAAAAGATTTTTAAAAATTATATAAATTGTTGAGATTTAACAATTTGATCTTAAAATAATTTATTTATTATATATTATAAAGAACTACAAGATTATTTAATGTAATTTAATTATTTCATTTGTTAATAATATATTTTTGGGCCTGAATGACTATGGCGAGTGACTAGCACTCTTGCTCTCAGTACACAGGTTTTCGATTCGAGTCCCAGCGATACCATGGATGTTTGTAGTGGTTTGGAATCCACTTTAAACTGTGGGTCTCTGTCTAACATGATTGTTTGGGCATAGGGCTGACAACCCTGCCCCGTAAAAGAAGACATCTTATGTTTGAAATCTGCCAACAGGCAGATGGCCTTGGCCCGCCACAGGGCTGTTGCACCAATCATGATGAATAATACATTTTTATTTTTTTTTACATTGAGTCATTTAAAATAAAATAAATAAATTCTTGAATATCTAGGCATTAAAATTCCTTATTATTGAAATTTTATATAATGCCTCTTATTCTGTATACTATTCTAATAATAATAAAATATAATGTAAGTAAATTTAGAAGTATTCACAATTAAATGTAAGACATGTAACAAAGGTGTTTTAAAAGCAAATTTTATTCTAGAAACAAAGATTATTGTGAAGCTGCATAATACATTCAATAATGTATTCATTTTTCTAACCAAATTTTTAAAAATAAAAATATCCACGACAGAGACTGCAAAATATTTATATATTTTTTTAAAGGAATTTATAAAAATTTTGGTATAGATATAAGGAAAATTGAAAATATTTGAAATTGTAGAATTAATATTAATTTTTTAATCATATACATTAAATTCTATTGTAGAAAACAAATATTTTCGCTATATAATAAAAGTATGTTTATTTCATCAGATTCTTTGTTCAAGTTGTATACTTGATATAGTAGAACTTTTTCTAAAGAAAAAAATTGGTTTTATTTCTTATTACGTACACATTTTAAATTTAAATCTTAAATTCACTTTTTACAGAAAAATTATATCCTATTTAATTTATGTGAAATTTAACTGAAATTTGTTACTTCATTATATGTATGTACAATTAAGATGTATGAAGTTCAAGTTATTTTGAAGCTGTCATTGTCTGAAAATGATGAATTTTAATACTTATTTTAATTCAACATTTTGTTGATCAAAAAAAAATCTTATCTAAATGGATGTAAATAATATTGTTCTCTCACTCTATCACATAGTGGACTGTATAATTGAAGAATCACACTTATACAATGAAAATTAAATTACTCCTTTATTACACTTAACAGCCATAGCCAATCGCAGCCATGCTGTTTCTTGCCAATTAGGCTTGACACACCAGGAATACTGAGCAGACATACACTTTTACGCCGCTAGAGGTATTCACGTTCATAGACACGAACAAATATCTATATTTAAAAGTGGTGTTTAACTATTGTTTGTAACTTGCTGATAAGAAAATTTAATTTAAGTATTGAAAAAATATAATTTAATCTTGTATACAGAATTATGTGTTGTGAGCAAGCTATTTTTAATGTTTTTAAAACTGTTATTTTATTTTTCCAGATACTTACAATTATGATATGATGGCTAGCAGTATTTCGCCTGAAATTTTGGTCATCATGATGTTATAAAAATGTTGATAGAATCCAAATGGCATGAAATTAAGAGGTAAATATTAGTTGAATACCCTAAAGAGTTTATATATGTTTCCAAGTTAAAAGATTATAATTTTAATATTCTTCATTTCCAATTTTTTATATAATAGAATTTTGTTATAATTTTATTAGTTAACTTATAACTATTGGCTATTAATTAATTTTAAGAAATGAAATATATCAAACAACCAGTCACATGCATTTTTAGCACTTATTTTATAATTGATTTTGTATGGTTAAAATTACAATATCTGTATCCTAATAAAATTTTATGTACATACAGAGGTTATACATTTTATTATATGTATGTTTCTTTTGAAGTCTTATTATATATATATATATATATAAGACTTGATACTATAAGACTAATATATATATACACACACACACTATATTATACTATAAGACATATATATCAAAGGAGCTGTTTCTTTGTAAGATAATTTAAAGTTTTCCACTTATTAAATTTTGTTGTTTACAAAATATAGAACTCAACAATAATTATGTATTTCAGGGAAATGCACTAATTTAAAGTAATAATTGTTTTTTATGCCAATGTTATTTGCCATTATGCATGTAATGTTTTGAAATTGTTTTATTTTTCTTCCAAAGGTAACATCGATATATGATTAATGGGAGATCCTGGAGTTATCCTTTATTGATCGTTTCGCACCAAGAAGTGAGTATTACTTCTTGCATTTCAGTATAACTGTTAAATGTATCTATTTAATTGTGTTCTTAAAGTTTTGTATGTCTTTTAAAAAAAATATGTCTAAACATTAGAAAGGGGAAACAAAAAGGAATGGTATTATTAAATTTTTTAACTAATTAAAAAATTTCTATCTCAGGGAAAAAAATATGTTTTTGCATGATTCGAGTTAAATTTTATTCAAAGAAAAGCATACATCAAATCTCTAAGCATTACACCCAACATCTACTACTTAAAAATAGTTTTATTACTTAGTTAAATCAATTAAGATTTAACTAAGTAATAAAATTATTTTTTAAAGCATATATTGGGTTCTTTTGGTTTTCACCATTTAAAAGCATTGCAAAAACTTTTATAATTTCTTACTAAATCAGTACTTTCAAGAGTTGTACAAAATATTGGCAGTGATGGTGTGATGTTGGAAGTCATCCTCCAATTTCTTTTAGCAGCTTAAAAGTGGTTAAATAGGGAAGCTTTTCTATGATTTTCTTTGGTGATTTATTACACTTAAAATTCTTATACTGTTAGCACCTTAATAGAAATGTCATACATTGGAATTGAATATTGAATACCCAACAGATAAAGAAAAGTAGCTTATCATTGTAATATTTTTGTGTTGCCTTCAGAAAAGCATTAGCATTGCAATCTCATTAAAGAATCCTAGGAGCTTTCAAAGAATTAACAGATTAGACTAATTTCAAAGATTTATAAAACAATGCACCATCCCATTTAAATTAGAAACTTGACAAGTAATGTTGTATTTTTTAATTTCCATATCATTAGTAATTTTTATTCAAAGTATTGCTTACATCAAGTCACAATTATCATTACTAAAGTTCCAGTTCTCATTTTTACATCAACTTTTGTTATTGTTGTGTACAGTCTTTCAAAAAAAAAAGTGGTCATCATCAATGGCCTTAATTATTTTTGTAATTATCATTAGATCTTCACATAAGTGGTATTGTTGGAAATGGCTGAAAAACAAACTAATTTTGGGTGCAATGGAATTAATTAATCATTGATTCAATTGCAGAACCCAAAATTTTAACACAATCAATCCTGCATGATGAAATTAGTATTTATTTTTTTGTCCATATTTTATTAAAAGTTATGAAAATATAGGAGTTCAAATATTGACTTTCCCAATGTTAAATTTAACTTTCACTTAATGATTTTTAAAAAAATAAAATTAAACATATTATTAAGAATAAATTAATATTCAAAAATTAAAATCATATTTATAGTGAAATTTTTGGTATTTAAAAAAAAAAAACCATTAAATATTTATTATAGCATGATAGGCTTTCTGGTGTTATCAATCCTTAAGATGTGAATTTTTTCTAATTAGTGATGAAATGTTGGTAAGAAATTCTCAATTAGGAGCCAGCATTTCCAAATTTAAAAAAATTATTACAGATCTGTTCTTGCTCAAATGAGATTAGTCCGCTGTCATGTGCTTGAATTCCGAAAGTTAATAAGGAAATAATTTAATTTATTTGCTCTAAGTTTTCAATCTTTTTAACCAATTTTATAACAAAAGGAAAATTAATTGAGATCTATATTCTTATCAAATTATAATAATTTTTTATTTCATAACATAAAATATTAAATAAATTTTAGAAAAATATCAATTCCATGATACCTATTAAGAAGTACAGTGTCAAATATTAAGAAAAATTTTGCATTTAGTAATAGAGGTGTATTTTGGAATAAAACTGAAAAAAATTGTCTTTTTTTTTCCCCTACAATTTCTATAACATGATTATTATAAAAGCTTATTTAAATAAATTAAAATGTTATCTTAGTTTTAACTTCATTTCCTATTGATGTAATACAGAGGTTTGTTGACCATATGCTATGTAAAAAACTGCTGACATACTGTGCATTTGAAAATTTGTATGGTTAAATGTGTGCGAATGCTTTTATGCTGCATGTTGTTGAAAATAAAATCTATATTTAATTGCTCTGTGAAAGCATCATTTCACATTTATTTAAAAAATAAATGAATTATTTTAAATAAAATATGAAGTTATTGGTATTTTCAAATAACTAAATTCCATTGTCTGATGTTCTTAATTTGTTCTTTACAAGCAAAAGTAAGTTGCCTTACATCTTATCATTTGATTGACTTTGTAATCTATTTCTTAACCAATAAGTTGTTGTAACACTATATTTTCTTTGTTTTAAAGCTGGAATATTGACCACTTTAAATGCCAGAGTGTCCATATTAGCAGCTGCCAATCCTGCATATGGACGCTATAATCCTAAACGATCCATTGAACAGAATATCCAGCTGCATTGTTGTCACGTTTTGATTTGCTCTGGCTCGTACAAGATAAACCTGATAAGGAAAATGATTGCAGGTCTGTACATTTTTTTTCTTGAAAAATTGGAAATTTCAATGAAATAATTCTGTTTATTTTCTATCCATCTTGCTGTATTGAAATCTGTTAAATAATATTTAATTTAAATCATTTAATTTCCTGCATCCATAGCAAAAAAAAATTATTATTATACTTAAAAGATAAGAAAATCTTGAAAATATTCTGTTACATTCTCTCTCTTTCCCTCCCTCTCTCTCTCTCTCGATATATATATATATATATATATATTGTATAATATAAAGTAATAAATTTAAAAAAATTATGTATTTTATTGTATACAACAGAAAATAAAGTGTATATTTAATTTTTCTAATAAATTTTATCCATTCCTCTCCCTCTCTCTCTCTCTCTATATATATATATATATATTGTATAATATAAAGTAATAAATTTAAAAAAGTTATGTATTTTATTGTATACAACAAAAAAAATAAAGTGTATATTTAATTTTTCTAATAAATTTTATCCATTCATAGTTTTTTTTTTATATGTGTTTATATATGTATGAAGTTTTAAGAAGAGAAATGCTTTTCATTAAATATTGGCTTGCTTTTATTATAGTATAGTGCATAATAATAATGCATTATGTTATAATTAATATAGTATAATTAATGCTAACATATTAATGAATTTTATTTGCACAAGAAAAACCATTACATATTTTTCCTGTATCATTTTCTGCAGAAAGTATTTGTTCACATTACAACATTTGTAGGTTTAAACAAAAAAACAAAAAACAAAAAAAAAAAAAAATCATATAATTTATTATATCTTAATTTTGTTAATTTTATAGCCAATATTTTCTCAATGTATCTGACCATTTTTCAAAAAAAAATTGGTCATATACTTTTATGATAAGTAAAATGAACTTTTTAGAAACTTTATGCACTTACATTTTTGAAATAAGCAATTAAACTAAACTGACTATCTCTCTCAAAAGAATTGATGTTGGTTTTGCACTTTTAAAGATTCCTTTAAGTATCCTGACAATAAAGATTATGCATGACATCTGTAACTGCTACATTAAAATAACAGAATGATCCTACAACAAAAAATTATCCTTTACCTTAAAAATCTCAGTAAAGAATTGATATTTTTTATTTATTTAAATTTTATTCAGAGCCTGTACTAGGTCTCCATATGCCAGTTTACCTGGAAGGTTTCCAATTTTAAGAAATGAAAAAAAAATCTAAAATTTACCTTTAAGCAATGTTTTTCTGCATTGAATTACTGAATTTAGAAGTTTGCATTTATAATCTACATACATATGCTGGTTGTTTCTTTTTTAAATTAACATTTTTATGGTAAATTCCACAGATAAGCTGACCACATTACACAAGTCCACATGCATTGTCGTCAACCTCAAGCCAATTTCGATCCCAAGTCAATGAATTTTATGCGACGCTGTGTTTTCTACTGTCACACTATTCAACCTACTATTCCTGAAGCTCTCAGTGAGTGCCTATGTTGAAATATGAAAAGAAGCCCACAACAGCCCGGACGTGACCTTAACATCTGCTAAAAACTCGCTTGGAATTCTACCATTGGCTACTGCTTTGGCGAGTACAGTTTGTTTTGAAAAATAGCTTTAAAAAAAATGTTTTTTTTTTAAAATAAATACAGGTTTATATTTAAGATTTACTGTAATTAACTAAATATTATCTATTTTGCATCAGGTTTTGAATTTTTTTAATTGGTTTTTTCGTTTAATCTGAAAATAAATTCTTATTTTTAGTTTTAAACTAAACATAATTAATGTAATTATTAACTTTTTTTTTTTTATTATTTATAAAGTTTTGACAAATATTTTGTATGATTTGTTTTTGATAATGTAAAAATCAATAACATTCTGACAAATTAATTTTGTGAACAAATAGTCTAAAAAAAAAAATTGCATAAAAGAATAGGGTCTATATAAATTCAGCTTATTGCACAATAAATGCATAAAACAAATTTTTTTATGCTATTGTATTTACATTCCATATATAAATCTGCAAATATTATTTCAAAATCTTAAGTTGAAGTAACACATATCTTCTATAGTGTTTAGTTGCTCTTGCTTTTAGTTTTCTAACATGTTATATGCATTTTCCCTTGTATAATAACAAAGAATTTATATAATCTATAAGTATATACATTGATATAAAAATTTCCATGTAGCATAACCCTATTATTATTTTTTTTTTTTTACAAATAAGCAGGCTTTTTTTTTGCTTGAAAACTATATAAACAGTTCATTTCCTTCATTATAAGTGTTTGATGATTTTTGATGACAGTTTTGTATTTATTAATACTATTTTTTAGACTCGTTTAAATTTAAGACAAACAATCGTGAAGCAAGATGTTGATGAAGTTATTAGATTGTTGGGTATGTCAAAAGCATCTATTAACCAAACTCAACAGTTTGATGGAAGGTATTATGCTACCATTTTTTAAAATTAATTATTACATCTGTATAATTCATCGTTATTATGAATAAAATTCTCAAGACGTTGTATTCAAAAAAGGAATGTAGTTTAAAATTTCTTCATTTTCATTTTAAAATAGTTTTTCGAACTTATTAAAAGTTGTGAAAATTAATAATTATGTTTATTTGTTTAAGTAAGCAACAATCATGGTGCTACAAAAAATATTAGTGAGATTTATGTGTACCAACATGAAATGTCATCCCAATTTAAAGCCAGTGGTGATACCGATGCAGCAAATGATTTGGTTACAGAGTTTGTCTCAATTGAAGAACAAATTCAAGTTCCCCAAAGATTCAGAATAAAATGCCTTAAAGGGCCTATACTACAGGAGTGGAAAAGGAAGCCTTACTAGGCTTTTATATTTCATAGAAAAAATTTGTTTGATATAAATCTGATGATTTTTTGATAATGGATCTTAAGAATGCATATGAGGTATAATAAAAAAGGAAAGGAAATGTTTATTAATATCTACAGATAAAGTGTATATTATAAGGAAATATGTAAAAGGTAATTGAAATTCATAATAATATGTTTAGATTAGAAAAATTATTTTTTAATTAAATTTCTTGAAGTTAATTTTTTTCCTTCAATACTTGGCATATTCTACAAATGCACAATACAAAGATACTCTTGTTCAATTGAATGGGAAATAACTATTTCTTTATGTAAAATATTTACTTTCAAAATCAATTTTGAAGCAATCAATTTTTTCAACATTTTGAATTTGATATTAATATTGTAGTATTAGCATTAAAACATAAAATGAAATTGGTTTTCTTTAGAATATGCTTTAGTTGAGTAACCAATTTATATCTTTTAAGATGCATTAAATAGTTGATAGCAATTTACCTAAATTAGTTACAGTTGTTAAAAATGCTTCTTGTTTCAGAGTTCAAACAGCAACTGGCCAGATTATCCGAGACATGATATCTGAGATTAACAGTAGAACTATTAAAATGGCTGATGCCCAAGGGTTTCAACCCTGATCAGTTTGAAGAAGCCATAGAAGAATTCGATATCTGGCATATAAACCAATCAAGAACAAAGATCACTTTTATATAACAATGTCTTTTTCCAGTGTGTGTATTGTTTAGTTTATTTTGTACTTTTTCTAATAAATTGTTTTTATCTCATTTTAAAACTGCATGCTTGTACAAAGAAAGAAGGTTAGGACTATAGAGAACTACATAAGATATTTTTGATATTAAATTTTAACAGAAAAAGTATATTGGAAAACTTATTTAAGAAATAATAAAATCCTCCTATTCTGATAAATATATTTTTATAACATGAAAATATACTGATTTCTCCTTTGAAAGACATCCTATATAAAATGATTTTATCACATTGATGTACATCCATAATACCTTATCAGAAATGAAATTTCAAGTGATCTGTTCGCACATAGCATGGAATAGTAAGCATCTGGTTTAACAGCAGAAGCTTTTCAGTTGCTTGTTAGGGGTACACAGCACGAAAGTGTTTTGAAAGAATAAAATTTTCATGACTAAAAATCCTTCTATTGTAAATAAAATTCCTCGCCCATGACAGTGCTCTTTAAAATCCATCAGTTTAGACAGTTACTAATTTTGCACATAATCAGTTGTCGACCATA